>JAJOOS010020386.1:0-15573 GCA_029582725.1 Solanum chiquidenum | reverse complement strand
CCCTCCAAAGTAGACCCTCGAAAAGGCTTCACTTGGAAATTTTGGATTTTGATACGGTTGCTCTAAAATTTGGGTTAGACCCATTTCCCACTCAATTTGACCCCCTAAACAAGAATATGAAGTCGGATTTTTGAAAAACGAAACGGAATTTTTTATAAATAGCTAAACAAGTTTCCGGTAACTTCCGAAGCACATTTTTAAGAACTTTTTGGGTCATTTCAGATGAAGTGTGATGACAGGTTTGAAGAGGCTTGTTTGGGGTTCCTTCGGGTTCCTCATTCGCCATGTCACGTCTAGGCCCTAGGCTTGGGTCGTGACAATGGGATGAGACTCCCAAAAGCTGGAATTGGAAATCTTTCAGTAAGACGACAGTGCCCATTGCGTTACGTCGCAATGGTTTATTTGATGATGTGATTGCAAGCGTAATTGAGGCCGGTGAGTTAACTTGCGAGCCAAATGACTTGGTGATTAGCTATCAAATGAATGGGAGGGGAAAATAGCATCCCACATTCATAAAAAAAATGATAGGCACGTGAGCTTGTACATGTTAGATATTGGTATTGATGGCTCTAGGCCTACATTGAGGATAAACCTCAATGCAAGACCTCCAATTGAACCAACAAATTCATCTAACGGCGACAATGATTCGATTGGAAATGAAAGATTGGGTGATTATTCCAAGGAGAGATTTGGTGATAATTCAAATGAGATCTTGGGTGATCATTCAATGAATATACATGATGATCCAACTAATGTGAAAAATCAGCCGGTAGATGCGGAAGATCTCGAACCCAAATGTTGTGAAAAAATGCAGGGACAAAAGGAATTGGGATCACAATCCAACCATTCCTTCTCCAATGGAACTAATTTATGTATAAACCAAACTTTTAGTACCAAGAATGAGTTGCAATTGTTATTAGCCGAAGCAGCGGTAAAAAAGTCCTTTGATTTTGCTATTGTGAAGAGTTGTACTAAATACTTAAAGGTGAAATGTGTATCTCGCAATTGTGCATGGATGTTGAGGGTGAGGAAATATGAGTGTTCGGATAGATTTCGTATTTACAAGTACATTGGCGAACATAGTTGTGGCGTTGAACATGCCAACAATAGCCATAGAAAAATTTCAATCAAAGTGATTGCTTCACTTTGTGTAAATATGTATCGTGATGACAAGGGTCCAAATGTTAAAGAGATTCAAAGAGCTATGTTTAATTCTTTTCATTGTATTCCAAGCTATTGGAAATGTTGGAAGGGTGGTGTGGTTGCCAAGGAAATGGTCCGAGGGACAGCGGAGAACGGATATTCATGCTTACCATTTTTTTCCTACATGTTCGAGACACTTAATGTTGGTTCTAGTTATTGTCTCATGGTAAACGAGGATAGTCATAGGTTCATGTATTATTTCTTGTCCTTTGGTGCTTGCATTAAGGGATTTGCCCACATGAGAAAGGTGATTGCGGTTGATGGCACTCATTTACATGGTAAATACGGGGGTGTGTTATTGAGCGTTGTTGCACAAGATACGGAGAATCATGTTTATCCGATTGGTTTTTGTGTCGTGGACAAAGAGAATGATGCATCTTGGACATTCTTCTTTGAGAAATTGAAGGAGATCGTGGTCGATGAACCAGATTTGTGTTTTATATCTGATACACACAAGAGTATCACCAACGGTATTGTGAACGTTTACAATCATGCTCACCACGTATATTGTATGAGGCACCTCGGTGAAAATCTCCGCGTAAATCACCATTATGGAGATTACCTTTATCTTTACTACAATGCGGCAAAGGCTTATTCTTTGGAGGAGTTTGATAATCATTTTGTAGAATTCAAGAACAAATGCCCCGAGGTAGCCGTCATTCTTGATCGTGATATTGGTTTTGAGAAGTGGAGCAGGGCACATTTTTCTGGCAATAGATATGATGTGATCACCACAAATATCGTCACTCAATGCTATGTTGATAGACGAAAGAGAGTATCCCGTGGCATCTATATTAAATTTGATTGCTAAGAGGTTTGGAGAATTGTTTAGGGAGAGACATGCATATATCCTTAAATCAATGGGTAATAAAATGGTGCCGAAAGCGGAAAATGATCGAGGGCGACTCCTTGTATGTGGAGAATATAACCGGGGATGGCAATCAATTTACCGTGTTCGGTGCGGGTGTTACTGCCTATGTGGACCTACTGGAAAAGTCATGTTCATGTCGGGAATATGACTTGATCAAGATACCTTGTGCTCACGTGATTGCCGTTTTGCGATCGAAGCATGGCAATGAGTATGGTATGAGCATCTATGAGTACTCTTCACCTTTGTATAAATTTGAAGCGTACCTTCTTGCATACATGGATTCTATTAATGTTGTCCCTCTCAAGTCGGAATGGTGTGTTCTAGAAGAATTGCTTAATGTAAACATTCTTCCGCCTCTTGTCGATACCAAGCTTGGAAGAAAAATAAGAAAACGTGTCAAAGGCATAGGTGAGAATTTCAATAGCAAGATAAGGAACAAATGTTCAATTTGTAAGAGAACCGGACACAAGAGAACTACATGTGTGAACAACAATAAATCTTAAACAAGCTTGATTGAATTTGTTTTTGTAATGAAGCTACTGTTTGTTTTTTGCTACTGTAATCTAGCTTCTGTTTTTTTTTTTTGCTACTGTAATCAAGTAACTGCTAGCATTTTCGTCAATTTATTGTCATCTATTATCGTAATTATTCATGATCTAATATAGATCAATCAAAAGATGACATACATTTTGTACACTGTCTATATATATGAAAAATTTTAATATATGAAAATTCATGCTATTTGTAATGCAATGATTCTAATGCATGAATTAGAATATGATTAAGAATTAGAATTAGAATGATATTTCTTACTATTTTTAATGCACCAAATCAAACAATGCTTAAAAAATAATCTAAGTATAACTAATTCAACTATAACTAATACAAGCATTATTTGCATAAACACTCTACCAAACAAATCCTTAATGAATTTTCAAAAATATAGATGTTACCCTCATGTTACCATTAAAAAAAAGTAGCAATTTGAACTTTTATTACCATTGTGAAATATGTATATGAAAATATGTACTGGTTGTCAAAATATATAGACATCTTAAACAATCGATGCATATCTATGTGTGTGGTGTGTGTATGATCAATGAGATTTACACTCTGACAGTAGTAAGGTATATTCGGATTTATGTCTATGTTAAAACATTATCGATACTGCACGTAGTAGAATATGACACCTATATATAGACCAAAAACTAGCAGGATTTAAAAAAGACATCAATTAAATAATAATAAATTATATTTTTGAAATTTATCCAATTAAATAAGTTTAAACAAGTCATATGATCATGTAAGAGTCCACATAAATTGGGTGTGGTGATTAGAGATGTATGAGGAAGAGTTGTGGTTATACAATCAACATCCTTAGAACAATGTTTGAGAAAACATAAGTATGTTGTGAGGATATCACTTGTTTAACCACAACTCTTCCTCATACATCTCTAATCACCACACCCAATTTATGTGGACTCTTACATGATCATATGACTTGTTTAAACTTATTTAATTGGATAAATTTCAAAAATATAATTTATTATTAATTAATTGCTGTCTTTTTTTAAATCCTACTAGTTTTGGTCTATATATAAGTATCATATTCTACTACGTGCAACATCGATAATGTTTTAACATAGACATAAACCCGAATATACCTTACTAATGTCAGAGTGTAAATCTCATTGATCATACACACACCACACACATAGATATGCATCGATTGTTTAAGAGGTCTATATATTTTGACAACTAGTACATATTTTTATATACATATTTCACAACGGTAACAAAAGTTCAAATTCCACTTTTTCAACGGTAACATCTTCTTCTTCTTTAGTATAAAAGGAAGGTAATTCCTCATAAATAACTCAAAAACCTCCATTTTTACAATGTCTCAAACATCTCAAACATCCAAAGAAAAAAAGTCTTACAATTGTCATTGTGGTAATCCAGCTACGTTGAGGACGTCACACACCGATACAAATCCAGGTCGACAATTCTTTAATTGTGCAGTTGGCATATGCTCAATTTTTAGGTGTCTTGAAAATGAATCATCAACGAGTGGCCCATCAAATTTTCAAGTTGTTGCCAAATTTGAATTATTAACAAAGCTACGGGAATCCGAAGAAAATAGAGATCTGCTAATGACTTTCTTAAAAAAGGCCTAAGAGCAGAGGAATCATTTGAAAGTGTTGCTAAAAGATGTTGAAATAGATAGAGATCAACTAAAACAAAGGTTGATTTTGGCAGAAGAAAAAGAAAAACGCCTAAAAGCTATATTGTGTGGTTTATTTTTGGTGTTTGCTTTTTGAAAATGTGTAACAAATGTGTAACAGGAATGTAGGGTGAATAAATAAAGTATTTCTCTCTATTTAATGCACTGTTATATCTATTATTTTTTATCGATAATATTGTGATAACAATTTATAGTATTAGACATACAAGTTTATTAAGACATAGATTAATAAGAAATCTAAAAACCCTTCATAATAAAATATGTATTGTCAGATGTACATTTTTGTCGTCAAAAACAGCAAAACAACAAACCACTTTAACCATGTTCTTAAAAACCAACTTATCAAAAACCTGTTGTCTTAAAAAACCATATAAAAAAACATGTCTTCAAACCAGCGAAAACCCAACTATCACAAAAACCAACCCAACTATCAGAAAAACCAATTGTCTTAAAAAACGAACAGCTTCACAAATTGTCTTAAAACACCAGGGAATAACCATCACAAAAACCACAACTGCCCTTACTCATCACCACCAACCTCACCATTAAGCTCCATCACAATACCCATCACGTCTATTTCCACTCCAGTGGCCAAGCGTTCTTCTTCCAACTTTTCCTCTTCTTCATTCTCTGTTATGTTCTCCTCTTGTTGTTCTTTCTCTTCTTCTCCGCTTGCTTCATTTTTCTTCTCTTCCAGATTCTCCTCTTCACTTTCTTGTTCTTTCTTTTCTTCTAGTTTCTCCTCTTCTGTTTCTTCATCGTTCTCTTCCATCTTCTCCTCTTGTTGTTTATCTTCTTCTTTCATCTCCTCTTACTTCATCTCTTCATCAACTTCTTCAGCAAAGTATGCATCAATTGCAACAAGATCATCATCGACTATAGCTAATGAAAGGATGTTGTCATCTATTGTTGGTGATGAAAAGTTGTCATCATCCACTGCAAGATCAGTGGATAAGCATTAACACAAATACATTATTTTACACAATTAATAAGTATATAAATTTATCTACCTTTGTTTTTCTTTTTCTTTTCATTTCTTCTCAATTTCTCCTCTCGTACAAAAGTAATGATTTCCACCATTGATTGCTAGAGGGATGCAACGCGCTCACACAGACTTTCATCTTTAGTAGTACTTGATACAGAATTCTCCCCAGGTTGATTAGGATTGTGATCATTTGAATACTCATCCTCCATATTTCCTACTGCATAAGTGAGGACAATGACACCTTTCAAATTGGTCTTTAAGGCATCAATGATTATGTCCTTCACTTCGTTCGTATATGGCTTTAATGTTGTCATATAATCTTGTTTGGTCTCACGAACAGTAGGTATAATGTATGGATGCACAACTTACAAAAAAAAAATATAAATAGTACAAGACCTTCACTAATTTACAAATATTGCTAGATAATAATAAATAAGTTTATACCTTTGTACTTAAATAGATCACCTTCGACAATATTATCGCTCTTTGTCGTGTGCCATCTAAGTAAACGGGGAATTGGGAGAGGAGAATCCAAGGACTTCTTTGCATAATTACCAAGATGAGGAAAAGCCTCATATATCCAAACCTTACATTAATAAAATAACAAATAAATGAACAGAACTATGAAATACTATATAATTATATAAGAGTTTAATATTAATCAAGTCCATAATTGATAAAAATTACCAGAAATGCCCAGGGGAAGCCATACAAAGCATACGATGCATTCCCTATTTCCTTGTACACTTCACTTTGTTTCTTCAAATTAATTTTGTTCTTCAAATACTTCAGTGTTAAATCAAAAAACTCTTTACCCCACGAATAACTCTTGAAAAAATCTAAATCATCAACCATCTTAATGTGGTTTGAATCCACAATCTTAGATCAATCGTGGGCAAGCAATATTGAGTGGATGAACCAAACTAAAGAGCACTTCAACTTCTGCTCCTTATTCAATCTGGTACCCTTAATCAAACTCAACAACTTTGAACCACTGATATTCATATCCCTGGTTACTTTATAGTAAAATTTCTCACCTTTCTAAAGCACTTTTTTCATTTTTGCATCACGGGTGTATGCTGAGCAATTCAGCCCCGTAATCAATGCAAACTCTTTAAAGCCAAAATAAGCAGGCTTATCATTCACACAAAATCACATCTCATGTAATTTTTTTATCATTTTTTACACGACACAACAACATGTAATGGACCATCTGTCCATTGAACTTTTAAAATTCTGGAATATGCCTTAAATGACCAAAACAACTACCTTTAAAGTCATTATAAATTTTTTCTTGAAGTAAAACATTTCTAAAATCATGATACAGATTCATTCTTGCTCTCACAGAAATTTTGGCTGGAAAAGATCCTAACTCATCCATACAAGTAGTGAGATTATAGGACTTACCAGAGATTTCTCTTGCACAAGTTGGCAAGGACAGAGGATCATCATCCTCATCTCCAGTATCTCCGCTATCTCCACTTGTGGACTCATCTCCATTGTTCTCTTCACTAGGCTCAACCTCATCAGTAGCTTGGGCACTACTGTCCTCATAGTTGTCGATTTCAACCATCGTATCAGAATCTGAGTCATACTTGGGTTCTTCAACAACAACTTTTTTCTTTTTTGAACATCTTGAAACTTGAGGTTCAACCTTTCTTTTCTTGTTTTTACAAGGCTTAGGAACATATTTTTTAACAAGACCACCTCTAGTTTTAGACATAACCAAAGTAAACCTACAATAAAATACTGCACTAAAGTAGATCAAAGTCTAACAAAAGAGGGCAATGAAAAATACTGCACTTCGAATTCGTGTAACAACACATGTAATGAGAAAAAACAAGACCAGTAAAAGCAAACAAATACAACAGAGAAAATAGCAATCCACAACAAAAGACAAAATTTAAAATCATCAGGCGAGATAAACATAAATTATTTTTAAAAAAACAAGAAACCAAATAGGTCAAATATATATATCCAAACAAAAACGTCAATAGAGACCACAAATTTTCATGGAATACGGCGAAAAAATTTCACCCTAAACAAGAACATGAAGAAAAACCATCCAGAAAAAGGGTTCATTAAATCATTACACTACTAAAACAAAATAAAAAACCATTACACAAGGATCAACTTACCAAAGATGAAAGCTTTGAATATGGAGAAGAAGAAAAAAATGAAGACTTGATGTTTAGGACGATGAAATGGTTGAAACATTTGTATAACTTAATGGACGATGAAATGGTTGAAACGTTTGGAGAAGTGTATGGGGAAGAGAAGCGATGATATGGTTGAAACGTTTGGATAAGTGTATGGGGAAGAGAAGCGATGATTACTGATGAAGTCCACAAATTGGACTCATTTAGGGCTTTATTTTAATAGAAATAGTGTCCTCAAATGCTTATTTTGTCTCAATATCTGATGAAAACTATTAAGTTTCAGGTATTTGAAGTTTTAGTGGAAGCATGGACACTTAGGCGCAAAAAGGAACAAAAAGGCTGGAAAGAACGTAAAAATTGAAGCCTGAGCTTCACCAATCACTCTTGGCGAATCGCCGAAGGAAAGCACTCCGCCATTTGTTCCAGTACACGAAGCCCTGAAGGAAGTGGATCAAAAAGGTGATGAAAGGAGCAGTCGGCGCTTCGCCAAACAGTTTTGCGAAGCAAAGTTATACCGCCCAATGGTACAGAACACAACATGCTGAAGGCAAAACCCAAAAGGCGATGAACCAGAAGAAGGGCGATTCACCGAGTCATTCGGCGATCACGACTAACCTCACCGAATGGTCCGCCGCAGCACTAAATCTGAAAACTATAAATACTTGCCTTAGTTATTATTTTTAAGAGTCTAAAAATTATTGTTAATTTTCACTTTTAGAACATCAGTTTTAGTATTTTTCTCTCAAGTTTGGAGAGGGTTTTGTGAGAGACTTGAAGAAAGGAGTTCATCTTCCCTAAGTTGGAAGTGGATCTTCTCTATTCTTCTTCCTTTGCTTAAATTAAGGTTTAATTTCTTATACCCATTTTATTTCATTATCATTTTAGGTGTATTTTGTTATCCCTTGATGTGTGGCTAAAAACCCCCATTCTTGGGATGTGATTTAGCAAATATGTGTTGATATTATTGTTGGGTCTGGCTTGTTGATAGGTTAGATGTATTTTAATGGTGATTTCACCTAGTGGTTGTGGTTTAATTTAATGGGTTTTTAGTTGCAAATACAAAGCCACCAATGTGATTTCGGCTTGCCCGAGAGGGA
Organism: Solanum chiquidenum; assembly: GCA_029582725.1. Lineage (NCBI taxonomy): Eukaryota > Viridiplantae > Streptophyta > Magnoliopsida > Solanales > Solanaceae > Solanum > Solanum chiquidenum. The sequence goes on along the minus strand of JAJOOS010020386.1, from coordinate 7,013 downwards.
GGTTGCGAAACCAAGACGCTAGACTGATGGCCTAAGGAGTGGGTCGACATGAGGTTCAGCCCGAGAGGGTGAGCCTTAGTCCCATATCCTAACACTCATCTTGAGAGAGTGAGTGGGATAAGGCGTAGTCTAGCCTTCATGCGACAAATGGGTGTTCGAGAGGAACGCATTTGAAACAGGGTAAGTTTCCCAAGAGGGAACTTATTTCCATCTAAATATAAGCCTAGTCACTATTATCTTGCAAATTTCATATAGAAAGCATGTACCCAACTATTTATCTCAACTTGTATTGCGGTCACACCCCAAGAACTTTTCCGCATACTTGATTTCTTGTTATTTTTGTTGTTTTTACTACTTGTGACAAAACCCTCCTTTTGATATTTGACACTTTCGTGTCATCCCCCAAATTTACAATGTTTTTATTTGCAAATATCTTTAGCTACGACTAATTAGAATGAAATTCTAATTAACTACTAGTTTCACTATCACTCCCTTGGGACACGACCCAAACCCTTGGTTGGGTTACTATATTATCGATGATCATAGACACTCGTACTATAGGTTAGTGTCGTTGGTTATGATAAGCATCAAAATGGTGTGGCTGTCGGGGAGTGGTGTCACGTGAAGATGTAGTTAAGTAGAGTTTTTATTCTTTTTAGTGTAGTTTACTAATTTTACTTTTACTTTTTTTTCTTTTTTCGTTGTTTGCATATGCAGGTCCTCTAAGCATTGCTGAGGGAGTGGGTGGCAAGTCAGTTGAGGCAGATCGAGAAGTCGAGGGTGACTTAAAGGTAACTGCGCTGGTATCTCAACTAAATGACTTGACCACCAAATTATCTGAGGTGGAAAACCAGTGCAAACACCAAGGAAGGTATATACCTCCTCATAAGCGGAAGGAATCTAGAGAGGATGAGAAAAATCGTGTTGAGGACACGCTTCAAATCATTCTCCAAAATATCACCGATCAGGATTGAGTGCTGGACGAAATGAGAGAGATTGTTAAAGCGTTAAATCAAGTGATTAGATCTCATTTTAGATCAATCCAGCACATCAGATCACTCCTGATGTTTGTAGTGCCTCAACTCCATCCAAACGACATATTGGGGTTACCTAGTGACACTAGGTCTAACTCCGATAACAGGGAGTGAGGCAGAACCTACGTCGTGCCACGACGTTAAATAAGGCGCTTCTTGGGAGGCAATCCAAGGTCGTAACTGTAGGATTTACTTTTATAAATAATAGTGTGTTGATGTTGCAGGATAGAATGAGGAAAGTGAGGAAAATTCCAAGTTTGGCGAGCAGAAAATCCATTCAGCGTTTCGCCAAACAAGTCGGTGAGCCCAGCTATATCCGCCGTTTGGTTCAATGCAAATGCATTTCAGAGCCTGTAAAACTCGGCGTACTTGACAAGCAACTCGGCGGATTGCCAACCTATTTGGCCACCTCGATGCAGACTGCCGATTGTCGCCCCCAGAAAATTGAAGATTTTGAAGAAAGGGCGAGATAAATGACCATTCGGCGCTCCGCTGAGAGGGTCGGTGAGTTGACTAACATCATCGAATGGATAAGAACTGAATGGTTATATAAACGTCAAAGGTCAAAAAATTTGAATCTCTCACTTTCCCTCGTTTCAAACTCTCCAAAATTACACAAAAGGTACTTTTTCATAGATTTTTATCATAAACAAGTATTTTAGTTGGAAGTTAGTGCTTGGGGTTGGATTTCTTTGCCGCCTAGCATTACCAAAACAAATTTTACGGCATCAAAGGTTAGTCTCTAAAACCCCAAATTTATATTCGATAATTTTGAACTCTTTTGCAAGTTTAGTATCAGGATGACGTGTGCTGGGCCTCTCTGATAGAACTAGAGTGTTGTAATTCGAAATTTTTTCCTGAAATGCTTAAGTAGTCGAATGCCTTGGTGTTTATGCTTAAAATTGATTGAACTCGCAGTGGGTTTTGCTTGATTGTTGTTAGGTTGATTGGGTGAAGTCTAAGTAGCCCACATTTGTGCTAAATAACAAAAAATACTCTATGAAGGAATGGGTGACAATATTCTTGAGGATAATCGTAGTTAAATGGACAAATTCGGTAAAATCAGAAGAAGTCTGAGTATTTCAAGGTGATGGGAAGTATGGGTATTAGGTGAATTTCTTGTTTGCATGCTTTAATTTGGCTTTTAAAGATCGTGAGGTCAGTTTCGAGATTTAGGTTGAAAAATGGGCACGTTGTGTCATTCAGCGAATTGGGTCGAGCTCACCGAACGATTCGATGGTTTGCCTACTCGTTATAGACTGCCCTTAACTCATGTCCTTCGTGCTATAAAATCTATAACTTTCGGAGGACACAAATCGTGATAGCCGAAATGGTTGGTGACTCGCTGATAGGACCGTAGATCGCCCTTTGCATGCCCCTTTTTCCCTCTTTCACTGTGTCTTTCGGCGGACAACCTTGTTATCACTGAAAGTAGTCGACGACTCACCTAGTAGACTTTTCCATCGCCAATTTACCTAGATTGCAAGCTAATCCACTCGGCGAGCTCGACCTAGCTCACCAAAATGATTTGGCGAATCGCCAAGTGGAATGGTGGACCTATCTGCACAACTACATGTGTTTGAATTGGATTGATCTTCTAACTGATCACAATTTTTTGTAGATATGACACGAACCAACCAGAACACACAACCACAGAAAAAGGTAGCACAGGGTATACGCATAAATGAAGGAGGATCAAACCCTCCAAAGAGACGAGGAGATGAACTCTCACAAGAAAAGGGAAAACAAATAAAACACGCAGCTAGGAAAAGAGCAGCTATCGACGCCCAGGTTGAGCAGTCCGAGCCTGAAGATGATCAGCCACTGATTCAGAGACAAAACAGGCTCAAAAACATGCCTCAACCCTCAGCTAGCAGGGTCCTAGAAGATGTTGCCACCTCCTCCAGGGATACACCAGTTGCAACCAGCTCCGGTAGCCCCCGTACCCGCTCTAGCTCATCCACCGTGACTACTAAACAGATTGAAGGGTGATGGGGAGTGAACCATCATTGAGGAAAATCTCTTGTATGTGGAGGGCCTGGAAGGCAAGTATACTGACGTCCTGCAAACTCTATGCTTTCATGAGTTCGAGCAATTTAATAGGCCCCGAGGCCCATATATTCCTTCTTGGATCAGGGAGTTTTACACAGCTTATGGAACACTGGTGCCTAAGAACAAGAAGCATGTGAATGAGTTCAGACCAGTGAGGTCTGTTACAGTCCAAGGCACGGAGGTAGAATGCTACAACGAGCAAATAAATGTTGTGATAGGAAGGCCGCTGCACTCAGTACATCCTTATGAGGTATTGCCTCATGCCGCATCATTAGACGAGCTAAAGGAGTGGTTATCTCCTATGATTTCTGAGGACACCGAGAGATGGATCGGCGTTGGCGTTCCTATTCAGAAGCGGACTTCCTTGCCATTTCCTGTCTTGATCACGAAGTTGTGCTGCCGACCTGGAGTGCCACGAGACCCTGCTAGGGATATTGAGGTTACCCCCTCATCCGCTACCGACATCAGGCATTTCGAGGTTGAATACATGCGTGAGGAGGTTGACAGGAGGAGACCAACTACAGCAGATACCTCTCCAGAGATTGATGTTGACTTGTTGTCTGCAGATGCATCCATACCCACTCTGGTCTCTGGACCATCAGGTACATCAGTTCCTACTCCTCCCCCTTCACAGGATTCAGGTGCTTCTTCCTCTGGCCAGCCGATCAGAATCACTCATGACATGGTCCTAAAGATGGGCGTCTAGCCCAATCAACTGAGCCAAGGACTACCAAACTAGAGAGATCAGTCCCAGGGATGATAGATAGTGCTATAGTTGATGCACTTGTCCCACTCCATGCCTCTATTGACGCGTTGACTGTGAGGGTCACAGCCTGCAAAAGCAAACATGGGAGACCATCCGAGATACCAGCTATGAGAGCCGACATCACAGGCATGCGCCAGGACATTGATTATCTAAAGTTTGTTGACTTCAAAGATTTGATGAGGATGGATGACGAGGAGGTGCCCCTGCTACCTCAGAGATTCCTCCAACTACCACTGGGATGTACAGATGGGAGATGCAGTAGATAGAGCTTCAGATACAAGGACTGATGAGGACCTGGCGCAACACATGAGAGAGAAGAGGAGGACATCATTTTTGGCAATTTGTCGAGCCTAGTGGAATATATTGTGCAGTCGGCAACCCAGACATCGCCTGATGAGACACCCACAGCAACCCCCACAGGACCTGGAACTGTTGCTCTTGCTAAGGTTACTCCAGGCACTGATTCCCATACACAGACTGTTGACCATAGAACTGATGTACCGGCAGGAGGAGAGGCTGCATAGACAAGATCTTTCTTCACCTCTCTCTGTCTTACTTTGATTTTACTTTTGGATACTATTACTTGCATTTGAGGACAAACGCATTTCTTTTATGGTGGAGTGACGCCTACACCTTTTGTTTTGATATTTGTGTTTCTGTATATATTTGGGTTGTCTGTTTTAAATTGTTCTTAAAACTGCTTTTGCGATTATTTGGGCTTATGGCTCCTCTTTTTTATTTTAATTGATTCAAATTTTGACCCTTCCAAAAAAAAATTGTTTTTCAAAAAATTTCGCCATCGCTTGTGTGAAAGTGGTTGTTCTCGTACAAATATAAGTCTTAGTTTCGATCAATACCGATGACTTAAATAGTGCTCTCAATCGAACAAACATGAATGTGCGGCTACAATGAGACCAAATGAAGTTACATACACAATATGTGAACTCTTTTCATCTCGTTGTGATTAGCCATGTATCAAATTGATTTCTCTTGATGATTGTTGCACACTAGCAAAAGTGTGTAGTCTTATTTGGCTTTAGTATCGATGCCTTGTGTGATGAGCTTACTTTGAACCATGCATGAATAAACCTAGAATTTGCCTCGTTAGTCTGATTGATTTAGTAAGGTGTGCTTTTGAAATGATATTAGGCAACTTTAAAGAGTGTGAGCCAATCTGACATATACCTCTTTTGTGACCCACCCGTGAGGGTGTGAAACTCTTTCGAACACCCTTTGAGCCTTACCCTTCTTTGAAAGAAAACTTGATAAAACATAGACCTTTATTCATCCACCACCTGTAATCCTCATGACTTGTGATGTAGTGAATTGCCAACTTAAGTCAAAAGCTTAAGTTGGGGATGTGGTGAAAAGGAAAAAGAGAAGTCAAGAAGTGGAAGAAAAGTCTCTTCTAACTCATGGTGTTGCGAAAAAATGGAAGCCCTCCATATAAAAAAAAGAATAAGAGAAAAAGAAAAAGAAAAGAAAAGAATGAAAAAGAAGATTGTGGAATAAAAGTCCAAAAGAAATGGAGTTTCCAAGCAATCCATGGAGTGAATAATAGGATAACTTAGAAGCACTAGAACATAAATTGATAGAAGAAGGTGAAGAAAAGGAAGTGTTGAAAGCTCCACAATTCATGAGGATCTTTAGTCACTGAGCCTAAAATGACCATACCTTTCCACTCAGCCCCATTACAAGCCTTGAAAAGACCTTATTGATCTTGAGTAAGCCGAATCGAAGATCAATTGGAAAATAAGGGCAAACCTATGGGTAAAAACATGCATTGTGCTCCTCTTTCTGAGTGTGAGTGTTGCATCTGATTCCTGATCTTAAATTGATGAACTTCTCTGAGTAAATATGGAATCATTTTTTGTGTGAGGGCATTCTGATACTGTGGTTGAGCTTGAACTTACATTAGTAGCAAGTATTGTGAGCATGAGAATCTTTGGTAATGGTGTGTCACAACTTGAATCTTTGAGTACACAATTGATCTTTGCATGAGTAGTTTGAGTCTTGTTATGTATATTCATGATTGAGTCTTGCGCAGCACTATTTTAGACATCCTATTTGAACTGTTGAACTTGAGTTTTACTTGAGGACAAGCAAACGTTTAAGTTGGGGGTGTTGATGAGTCCACAAATTGGACTCATTTAGGACTTTAATTTAATAGAAATAGTGTCCTCAAATGCTTATTTTGTCTCAATATCTGATGAAAACTATTAAGTTTCAGGTATTTGAAGTTTTAGCGGAAGCATGCACACTTAGGCGAAAAAAGAAACAAAAAGACTGGAAAGAACGTAAAAACTGAAGCCTAAGCTTCGCCAATCACTCTTGGTGAATCGCCAAAGGGAAGCACTCTGCCCTTTGTTCCAGTACGCGAAGCCCTGAAGGAAGTGGATCAAAAAGTCGATGAAAGGAGCAGTCGGCGCTTCACCGAAAAGTTTCGCGAAGCAATGTTATACCGCCCAATAATCCAGAACACAAACATGCTGAAGACAAAACACAAAAGGTGATGAACCAGAAGAAGGGCGATTCGCCGAGTCATTCGGCAATCGCGACTAACCTCGCCGAACGGTCCGCCGCAGCACTAAATTTGAAAACTATAAATACCAGCCTTAGCTATAATTTTTAAGAGTCCGAACATTATTGTTAATTTTCACTTTTAGAACATCATTTTTAGTATTTTTCTCTCAAGTTTGGAGAGGGTTTTGTGGGAGACTTGAAGAAAGGAGTTCATCTTCCCCAAGTTGGAAGTGGGTCTTCTCTATTATTCTTCCTTTGCTTAAATTAAGGTTTAATTTATTATACCCATTTTATTTCATTATCATTTTAGGTATATTTTGTTATCCCTTGATGTGTGGCTAAAAACTCCATTCTTGGGGTGTGATTTAGCAAATATGTGTTGATATTATTGTTGGGTCTTGCCTGCTGATAGGTTAGATGTATTTTAATGGTGATTTCACCTAGTGGTTGTGGTTTAATTTAATGGGTTTGTAGTTTCAAATACAAAGCCACCCATGTGTTTTCGGCTTGCCCGAGAGGGAGGTCGCGAAACCAAGACCGCTAGACTGATGGCCTAAGGAGTGGGTCGACATAAGGTTCAGCCCGAGAGGGTGAGCCCTAGTCCCATATCCTAACACTCAGCTCGAGAGAGTGAGTGG
>JAJOOS010020385.1:0-19801 GCA_029582725.1 Solanum chiquidenum | reverse complement strand
TGGTATGTCCTCATATGTCGAGGACAAGACTTTTCTATTCTAATTTTATGATAAGGTTCTTGTAGTAGACTTAATAGACTTCTTTTGATTGTAAAGGGTCGTGTGCCTACCTATGTTTTGTGATTGTGTCTAAGATGGCCATGTGAGACTTAGACTTCCGCTGTGTGTTTTTAAAGTTGTTTTAATGAAGTTTAAATGTGTGGATGTAAATAAGTTTTTCATTCCGCACTATTTTCATTACTGAATGCAATGAATGACTATGTGGCTCGTATAAGACCCCTTCGGGGTCGAATACGCCATGTTACGACTAGGGGGTACTCTCGGGTCGTGACAATAGGGGTCATTAATGTTGGGCTCTTGGACATTGTTGAGATTTTCAATGTCCTCTTGGTGGCCCACCTGGCTGCCGTTGCTGCCATTAACACTCATGCTCTCTGTTTTCAACACACACAATAGAAACAAAACTGAAAATTAAGTAAGTGAACTTCAAATAAGAAGATTTTTTTTTTTACTAAACTAATAATTTTCAAGTGACACCACTCCCCGACAGCGGCGCATTTTTAAAGTTTGCGTAATCAAGACACAACTTCCAATACAAGTGTCTACGATCATTCAATAGTATAATAGCCCAACCAAGGGTTGGGGTCGAGTCCCAAGGGAGTGGTGGTGAAAATTAATATAAAAATAAAATTAAGTTCTAATTAGTCATAGCTAAAAACATTGTCGAATATAAACATATTAAATAAAAGAGGGTGACGCAAGCATCAATTAACAATGGGGAGGGGTTTGTCACAAGTGAATAAAAAATCAACAAAAATAGTAAAAATAAAGAAAGATACTAATATAGAGACGGGATTTTTGGGATGTGATTGAAATACGGGATAGTCTAAATCATTGGGTACATGCTTTTGGTAGTAAATTCATTGAATATTTGTGACTAGGCTAGACTATAGTGGAGGGGAATTCTCTCCCGAGCAACTTACCCCGAATAAACCCCGTTTCTCTAGAACACCGCGTTGCCACTTTTAAGCACAACCTCTGCCTTATCCCACTCACTCTCTCGACCTGAGTGTATGGGAATGAGACTAGGGTTCACTCTCTTGAGCTGAACCTCATGTCGACCCACTCTCGCCGGCCATCAATATAGTAGTCTTAGTTTTACGACCTCTCTCTCGAGCAAGCCGAAAACACAAAGGTGAAATCGTATTTGCAACTACAATTTCATTAAGTTCCACTAAAACTACTAACCAAAATCACATCAAAACAACAAATAAACCACCAACAAGAAATACCCAACAAATAATCTAACCCATATTCACAACATCACAACCCAAGAATTGGGGTTGTAGCTAGACATGCTAAAGAGATAGAAATTTATACCAATATGAGATTGCATTCAAATGGGTATGAAGATTTAAGTCTCAAAACAAGTCAAGAGTGAAGAATCCACAAGACCCAAGTCCAAAATCTTGGAGTTGAAACCCTTTGAACCTTCAAGTTCTTCAAAACCCTCTCCAAACTTAGAACTCAAAAGTCTATGTTAAAAATTCTATATTAAAAATCTGATATTAAGCTACAACTCTGAACGAGTATTTATAGTGTTCGAAAATTTGTGCTGCAGCGGATCATTCGACGTCGGTAGTCAAGATCGCCGATCAACTCGGTGATCCACCCTTTGGTAGGTTTCATCGCCATTTTGCTCTATCCTTTAGCATCGTCGTGTTTTGGATCATTGGGTGACATAGTACTACTTCGCAAAACTGCTTGGCAATACGTTGACTGCTCCTTTTCTCCGCTGATTTGATACCTTCCTTAAGTTCTCAACACTCTGGAACAGAAGGCGATCTCCAGGCTAATCGATGACACGGCAATTGGTCTCGGCGATCCTCAGGCCTTCATTTATTTTCTCTTTTCAGCCGCCTTGTTTCTTTTTGCAAAGTAGTGTCCATGCTTTGCCTCAAACTCCAAATACCCAAAACTTAAGGATTTTCAGCAGATATTGAGACAAAATATGCATTTGAGGACACAAATTCTATCAAAATATATCCCTAAATGAGTCCAATTTGTGGACTCATCAAGCTTATGTAGGTGACGAGTCCACGATTTCGACTCATTTAGGGCTTTATTTGGATAGATTTAGTGTCTTCAAATGCTTATTTTATGCCAATAACTAATGTAAAATCCTTGATTTCCAGGTATTTGGATTGAGGAACAAAGCATGGACACTAATGGGCAAAAAGGAATAAGGCAGATGAAAGAACGAATAAAAGAAGGCACATTGATCGCCTAACCCATTGGGCGAGTCACCGAATGGCTATTATCTCACCTTAAGTTTCAGTGTGCCAAGCCCTGAAGGAGAAAATCAAGTCGGCGATAGAAAAGAGCAGTCGGTGTGTCACTGAGTGGTTCCATGATACAATGTTGGATTGTCCAGAGTTACAGAACTTGAGGATGCTGACGGCCAAAGCTAAACGGCGATGGAACTGACCAAAGGGCGGATCGCCGAGTTGATCAGCGATCCCGACTTACTGCGCCGAATGGTCCTTCGCAACTTATTTTTGGCGAATATAAATATGTTTTTGAACATTTAGTTTAGTATCAGTGATCATAAGAAGTTTTCATAATAGAGAATTTTTAAGTTTTGGAGTTGGAACTCTGAGTATTGAGACAATATTTTCCTTAGCTTCGAAGAATTGAAGTTTTCCATTTTTGAGAAATTGGATGAGGTTCTTTGAGATTCTTCAATTTGGACCTTTATAAAGACGAAATTAATCTTACCCAGTTGATGAAAATATAATTTGGTAACGATTTTTATCATTTTATGATGTTTAGTTAAAACCCCAATTCTTGGGGTGTGATTATGTGATTATAGGTTGATTTAGCTGATGGTTATTGCTAATTGTTAGTTTAAATGTTGTTTAGAAGTGATTGCATTCAGTAATTATGGTTTAATTTAAAGGGTTGTAGTTGCAAATGCAATTCTACCTTTGTGTTTTTGGCTAGCTCGAGAGAGTGGTTTTAAAACCAAGATTACTAAATTAATGGTCTGTGGGTATTGGGTTTTCATGGGTTCAGCTCAAGAGAGTTAATCCTAAACCCTTTTCCACACATTCAGCTCGAGAGAATGAATGGACTAATAAAGCGTATGTTGTTCTTAATTGCTTGCTTGTTGGTGTTCGAGAGAAACCAACTTGATTCGGGGTAAATTGTTTGAGAGAGAGTTTATCCCTACTAAAGTCTAGCTTATTCACTGATTTACAGCAATTCATGAACATTTGCAATTACCCATTTGTCTATATTACCCTATAACCCAATCACATCCCAAGAACCCGTCTCATTACATGTTGTTTCTTGTTATATGTTGTTGTTGTAGCTGATAGTTCAAACAAAAATCCCCCCTTATTTAACACTTATGTCACCCCCTAATTTGAATTATGTTTTTATTCGATAATGTCTATTTATATGATTGACTTGAATATAGTCGTACTTTGTTATTGAATTTTAAACATGTACCAATCCATGTGGGATTCTATCCCAACTTATTTAGTTGGGTTATATTACTGACTAACGATCGTTGACACTTAGAATTGGATGAAGTATCCTGATACGTGAAATCAAAATGGCGCTGTTGCCGGGGAGTGGTGTTGGTTAAGATTCTTTAGTTAAGTTGAATTTTGTTGTTGTTAGTTATAGTTGAAATTACTTGATTTTAGTTTTGGTTTGCTTGTTTGTGTTTTGAAACAGGAAGTATGATAGGTGGAATTGGTGTCATTCGCTTGCCTCCGGTAGAAGGGAACGTTCTGTTCCATATTACAAGTACTATGTTGCAGCTCTTGCAATTGAAGGGGTTGTTCGGTGGTTTGGCTAATAAGGATCCCTATGAGCATATTAGAAACTTCATGGATGTTTGCATACCATTCTCTTTCAAGAACATATCCCAAAAGTTGGTACGGTTGAGGTTGTTCCCGTTTTCTTTGATGGGAGAAGCACGCAAGTGGCTGGTTGAGTTTCCATGAGAATCAATCACTTCGTGGGAGGAGCTGAACACCGTATTTCAAGTGTAATTATTTCCTACTTCGAAGATGATGACTCTTCGGGACAATATTCAGAGCTTTAAGTGGTTAGAGGGTGAGCCAATTCATGAGAATTGATTGCAATTTAAGAAGTTGGTGCTACAATGCCCAACCAATGGTTTACCCGAAAATGTTTTGCTGCAGTATTTTTATCGAAGCCTTGACTCGGTAAACAAGGGCATTGCTGAGCAACTTTCTCCTGGAGGTTTAATGCAGCAACCTTATGTGATACCAACTTAGCTCTTGCATGGAATGACCACAATAAATCGGGCTTGGTACACCCGCGAAGATCAGGTCTCCCCTCTCATATTTAAATTGACCAAGGAGAAGATGGAGAAAGACCAAAAGAGGGACCACAACATGGCCAAGATCATGACACAACTTGAGATTTTGTCGAAAAATGTCATGGGAGGTGGTGCTCGAGGTGTCAATGTCGTGGGTGTTGGGTGTGTTAATCCAAATGAGGCCAAGTTTGAGGCTTTGTACAACGAAGAGGTGAACTTCATAGCCAACCAAGGAGGTAGTTATCATTCAAACTACCCGAGGCAGGGTGGTAACCAAGGTTGGAACATGTAGGAAGGTTGGAAGGATCGTGATCGAGAGTGGAGAGACTGTTACCCCACTTAGAAAGAGAGAGAAGGGGAGAAGGATAGATTTATTCCTCCCCATGAGCGCCAAAAGCCAAAGGACTCTGAGGGAGGGAGGTCGGAGGATACCAAAAGATGTGTGGACCCTTAGCCAGACGGTTACCTCTCATTCTGTCTCGATCAAATAGTTGGAGACCCAAATGGGTCATATCTCATCTCATCTAAATCCGAGACAGCAAGGGGGTTGCCTATTGATACTATGGCCAACCTCAATAATGAGGTTTGAGCGTGGAATTGTGTCATGCCGCGACATTAACTAAGGTTCTTCTTAGGAGGCAACCCAAGTTTATTTCGAGTTTGAAATAATGGTGTGTTGATTGTTCAGGTTAAAGTGTGGAAGGTGTTTGAAAAGTGCAGATTGGCGAACTAAAAGTCCAGTCGTGACTCACTGAAGAGGTCGGTGAGCCTGACTTGGACCGCTGTTGGACTGAAGATATTTTGAAATTGGAGTCTGTAAAACTTGGTGAGCCAAGGAGTTGATTGGTGAATCGCCGACCAGTTCGGTGATCTCGACTATGTCCGCTATTTGGAATTCCACATTAATTGGAATTCCTATAAAACTCGATGAGGTAAGTGCCCATTTGGCGTGTCGCCGAGTGGGTCGGCGAGCAAAACTTATGTCGCCGAATGGACGAAATCTGGATGGTTTTTAAGCCCAAAGGTTCAAAAGTTAAAACTCTTTCACTTTCACTCACTTTTCAACTTTCCAAAATCACACCCGCACTATAGTATTCAAGATTTTTGTGTTTTTATCATATTTTAGTCGTCAAGTTTGTTTTCGGAGTTGGATTTCTTTGTCGCCTAGCATTTTAAAGTTTTTATTCAGCTTCTAAGGTTGGTTTTCTGAACCCTGAGTTTATATTTAGCGATTTTTTACTCATTTGCATTGATTTTATCTTAGTGATGTGTGTGCCTATTTTAAATCGAATATCATGCCTAAATTGCTTTATCGTTGATTTCTCAAATTTTGCATGCCTTAAAATTGATTAAAATGGTGGGGTTGTGCTTGCATGTTATTGGGTCTAGCCAGGTGAATTTTGAGTAACCCGCATTTGTGCCAAATGAAAAAAAATTCCCAATGATGGAGCGGTTAACGTCATTCTTAAGGGAAAAAGTTATCAAATGGCTAAATTTGGCCAAATTGGGAGAAGTATGAGTATCTCGGGGGCATGGGTGTAATGGGTCTTAGTCTAATTAGAGAAGTTCATGTTTTAATTTTGTTTTCCAGGGGATGCAGGGTTGAATTTGGGAAATGAGGTTGAGAGTAGGTACGTTGGGCCGTTTGGCGAGCTGAGTCGAGTTCGCCGAACCACTCGGCGGTTCGCCAAAGTTCCCGGGATCACCTTTAATTTCTTGCTTAATCTTAAATAAGGTTCTGTAACTTTTGGTGAGAAGCCTGAGTTCACCGAGTACTCTCGGCAACTCGCCGAATGTTTTTCTTGATCATCCTTTCTGCCCCTCTGACCCCTAAAATGCATTGTCACTTTCAGCGGGCTAGTCCTTGCTCGCCGAATGTTGTCGGAGATTCTCCAGAAGGCCCTTCCCATCGCCGACATGCCATTTTTCTAAGAAATTTTTGAGCCAATCCTTTCGGCGAGCCTGATCTGGCTCACCAAAGTTATTTGGTGACTCGCCGAACCGATCGGCGAGTCTATCTGCAACTCTATTCTTCTATACTTTTTTCTTGAATTATTTCTAACTTTTTTTTATATTTGCAGATATGGCTAGACCTAAGGTAGCTGGCAGGTACATGCTGCCTCGCAAGAAGGCCAAGGGAATAAAGATCAACGAGGATACAATTGCATCCAAGGCGAAGGCTACCAAACTTCCCACAAGTGGTGGGAAAGGCAAAGGAAAAGGCAAAGCACTTGCATTATCGGAGGCCATCTCCGACAATGACAGTATCTACGCCACTCAGCTCACCACTTTTGAGCGTGAGGGTGAGCACCATGAGCATGAGGCTGCAACTTCTGAGCCTGAGGAGTATGAGTCACTAGCATCCCAGAGAGCAGAGTTGTGCTCCAAGAGGATGAATGATCCATCTAGGATCAGTACCCCCATGCAACCACTACTACCCCTCATTGTCCAGCACAGGCCATGGTCCTAAAACCACCGGTACATGGTCCTCTCTCTAGGTCTATGAACATACTGAAGACTGAGGGATTGAGGACCATCATAGAGGAGAAGAGGCTCTCTACTGATGGGGTGATAGACAGGTACCCGAAGATCATGAGCTGCCTGAGATCGCACAAATTCTAGCTCTTCACCAAGCCCTATTGCCCGTACATTCCGAATTGGTTCCGAGATTTATACGGTGCTTACAGTACCTTGATACCACAAGGGAAGAAGCCAACAACCAAATTCAAGTCGATTGACTATCTGGTTGTGAGAGGCCGGAAGGTGAAATGTGATAATGATGCCATCAATTCAGTCTTGGGTGTTTCAACATGTATTGATAATGACTGCCAACACCTGATCAGGACAAAGACACAGGAAAACATGAAGAAGTGGTTGGCCCCCGTTGATATCAAACGGTACTCTCTAATGGCTTAAAATTGGAGCACCTATTGAGAAGAAGGACATGAACATAGCAGCAAGGTATTGGTTTAGCTCCATCAGCAGCACGATTATGCCATCCCAGAATGATTCTATTCTCCTCCACACCAAGGCAGCCTATATGGGTTGCAATATTGATGGGACGAGGCAGAACCTAGGGATGCTTATGGCACAAGAGATGGTCATGAGGGCCAAGCAGTGCCAAATGTCTCTTCCCTTTTTAGTGTTGATCATTGAGCTGTGCAGGAAAGCTCGGGTTCCTAGAGATGAGAAGAAGGATGTGGAAGTGATTCCCACATCCTCTACTCATATCCAGAGGATCGAGGCAGAGTATTTGAAAGATGAGGCCGAGAAGAATAAGGCAACCCTGGTGGATACTTCCCCGGTTGTGGATACAGATGCACCACTTGCAGAGGCACCTTTGTCTACTCTGACCCCTGGGCCTTCAGGTACTTCTAGTGTTATCCCTTCTGATACTCCTAGTTCCTCTACTGCTCCATTGCCTCCCAGATCAGGTATTGTTGTTGTTATTTCCCAGCCCCCACTCACTCAGGTTACATTACTACGGATAGGGCAGTTAGCCCATTCTATTGATCATCGTGCTGCCATACATGAGGCCTCGAGTACTACCATTGATGCCCTTACGGCTAGGATAGCGGTGTGCGAGCGTGGCCATGAGGAGGTGACAGCTCCAAAGGCCGCTATTGTTACGCTGAGAAGATATGTGGACCAGCTGAATTCCACCGACATGTCTATGATTTTCGGGATAGTGAAGATCCCAGATGTGCCAGTTGAACTTGACATGCCCCCGACTACCGTCGGAGATGATATTAGAGTTGATGAGGCAGCTGATCCTGAGTCTGAGGCGGAGATGGATGATGAGATGCTTGAGGTTACTGAGGAGGTTTCTTACGAGGGCCTTACAGAGACTGAGGATGCCATGGTAGATGTAGATGTACAAACTTCTTTGGTAGATATGCCTTTGGCTGACCCTAGTGGACCTGCTACTGTTGATGTAACTCCGGGCAGTGATGCGCAAGATTAGAGCACTACACCGGGCACTGATGCCCCGACTATGTAGATAAGATTCTTGTTTTTACCTCTCTCTCTGTCTTATCTTTTTATTCATTTGTTGATACTTTATTGCATGTGAGGACAAATTGCTTTTGTTTGTGGTGGGGTGACGTACTTTCATACCTACCTTTTGTTTTGATGACATTTTCTATATATGTTGGGTTATTGAGGTATAAATTGTGTTTTGATACTGTATTTTGTGGATGTTTGAGCTTGTGGCTCCTTGTTTTAATTTTAAATGATTTTGGACCCTTCCAAAAAAAATTGTGCCACCTCTTGATTGCGTTTGAATGTGGACATTCTCTCGCAAATTTGAGCATTGGTCTTGATCAATACCGATGACATGAATAGTGCTCATAACTGAACAAAAATTAGTGTGTGGCTACGATGAGGCCAAATAAAGCTGCATAGGCAATATGTGAACATTTTGTATCTCGTTGTGACTAGACGATTATCAAATTGAGTCTCTTATGATGAGAGTTGCACACTAGAAAAATGTGGAGTCTTGTTTGACATTGGTGTCAATGCCTTATGTGATGAGCTTACCGTGAATCATGTGTGACGACGCCTAGAATTTGTCCCGTTGGTCCAGTTAACTAAGTGATGCTATCTCTTGAAATGATCTTAGGAACCTTTAAAGAGTGAAACCATTTGAAATTATACCTCTTTTCTGCCCTACCTTTTGAGTGTGCGAACTTCGCTTGAACAACTTTTGAGCCTTAGCCTTTTTCTTGGAAGAAACTTGATGCAAATTTCGACCTTTCTTTATCCCTTCCCCCTTGATCCTCCTGAGATGTGGTAGATTTGAATATCCAACATAGGCCAAAAACCTAATTGGGGGTGTGATGAATAGAGAAGGTAAATCAAGAAGTACAAAGAAGTCCCCCTTGATTCATGATTGTGAAAAAGATGGAGCCCCTCTATACAAAAAAAGAAAGAGGAATGAAAAAGTTGTGGAATAAAGTTGTGAAAATGCAAAAAGAAATGGGGTGTCCAACAGTCCATGGAAAGTGAATAATGGGGTGACTTTTGAGCATGAGTGGAAAATGATGAAGAAAAGGGAAGAAATAATTGTCCATACCACATTTCATGAGAATTACAGCCATTGAGCCTAAATGATCATACCTTTGCACTAAGCCCCATTACAAGCCTTGAAAAGACCTTTGCACTAAGCCCCATTACAAGCCTTGAAAAGACCTTTGTGATCTTGAGTGAGCTGAAACAAGTGTTGATTGGAAAATAAGGGTAAACCTATGGGTGAAGTCATGCATTGTGTCCATCTTTGTGAGTTTGAGTGTTGATTGTGATTCCAGAACTATAAATTGTTGAACCATTGTGTGTGAATGTGGAATCATTATTTGTGTGAGGGAATTTGAGTACCTTTGTTGAGCTTGAACTTGCATTTAAAGCAAGTATTGTGAACTTGAGAATCTTTGATAATGGTAAGTCACAACTTCAATCTTTGAGTGCGCAATTGATCCTTCAATGAGTAAGTTGAGTCTTTTTGTGTGCATTCATGATTGAGTCTTGTGTAGAACTGTTTCAGACATCCTCTTTGAACTGCTGAACTTGAGTTTTACCTGTGGACAAGCAAAAGTTTAAGTTGGGGGTGTTGCTAAGTCCACGATTTGGACTCATTTAGGGCTTTATTTTGATATTTTTAATGTCCTCAAATGCTTATTTTGTGCCAATAACTGATGTAAAATACTTCATTTTTAGGTATTTGGATTGAGGAACAAAGCATGGACACTAATCGGCAAAATGAAACAAGGCAGCTAAAAGAACGAACAAAAGAAGTCATGTTGATCGCCTAACCCATTGGGCGAGTCACCGAATGGCTATTATCTCGCCTATAGTTCCAGTAGGCCAAGCCCTAAAGGAGAAAATCAAGTCAGCGATAGAAAGGAGCAGTCGGTGTGTCATCCAGTGGTTCCGCAATGCAGTGTTGGATCACCCAAAGTTACAAAACTTGAGGATACTGATGGCCAAAACAAAAAGGCGATGGAACTGACCAAAGGTTGGATCACCTAGTTGATCGGCCATCCCGACTTATTGTGGTGAATGGTCCTTCACAACTTCTTTTTGGTGACTATAAATATGTTTTTGAACATTTAGTTTAGTATCAGTGATCATAAGAAGTTTTGATAATAGAGAATTTTTTGGTTTTAGAGTTGGAACTCTGAGTATTGAGACAATATTTTCCTTAGCTTTGAAGGATTGAAGTTTTCCATTTTTGAGAAATTGGAAGTGCGTCTTTGCGATTCTTCAATTTAGACCTTTGTAAAGATGACATTAATCTTAACCAGTAGATGGAAATGCAATTTGGTAATGACTTTTTATATTTTTATGATGTCGAGCTAAAACCCCAAATCTTGGGGTGTGATTAGGTGATTATGGGTTGATTTAGGTGATGGGTATTGCTAATTGTTTGAGAAAAGAGTTTTCTAAAACATGATTAGTATGACAATCTAGTATGCCATCAATGTATGAGCAGTATAGTATCAAACAATATACCATTAATGTTTATGCATTATGACATTCCGAGTCATCAATTGTAACATCTCACAATTTTAAATAACTAGGAAGAAGCTAATAATTGGAAATAGTCATTTTTTGGAAAGAATGAAAATCTAGAAATTTACTTAAGTTAGGAAAAAGTGAGTTTTTGGTAAATTTCAAACAGCCATAACTTCTAAATCAGGATGAGTTAGGAGCACGTCCAGACATGGTAGGAAATATCTTAGAATTATATTTCCAACGCCACCGAGTTTGCGCGATTCTGAATTTGTATGACTGAGTTCTGACCTTCGGAATTTGGGTTGTTCAAATAAGGAAATTTCCAATTCGGAATTTTGAAGGGTATTTCAGTCTTTTATTTATCCAATTAATTAAATTCATTTTAGTGAATTAATTAAGGGTCTAAACTGAACTTGGTAAGTTTTACGCTTTTGGAAAAGAGTTAGGGTTTTAGAGAAGAGGAGAAAAGAGAAGGAGAAGCAAGGAAATCGTCAAGATCGCTGAGTTTAGCTTGTGGATTTCGTCGGGGGTGATCCCTACAAGGTATGTGAGTCTTTCATAGTATTGGGTTCGTTCACCGACCCGCCAAACATGTTTTAGTTCAGCGAAATTCATCCTAAAAGAGTTTGATAGTTGATGTTCTTGACATGTATTCTTGAATTTGAATGTCGTTCTTGAATTGGGCTGAATTGTGGAGTTTTCTGAGATCTTTACGTTGAGTTCTAGAGTTGTTTCAAGTTAGGTTCTTGAGTACATATGCTTGGTATCGGAATCTAAAATGAATTTGAGAAAAATAGTCGAGTTTGGGCGAATGGGGGCTGGAAAACGAAGAAGGAAAAGTCGAGCAGATTTTGGCACGTAAGTTCACGTCGTGGAGTTGCTCCCCCAGTGACCAAATATTATCTCCGCGTCATGGTTAGGATGTGGACTCCTCTGTTTCAAAATTTAATTTCGCGAGCATTTATTTATAAACATCTCTGCGTCGCAGACTTGATCCAAGACGGTGATTTCATAATTTTTCTCAAGTTTAGCTATTTAAAATCATTCATAAACATCATGAGATCTTTCCTATCACAAATCATAATCCTTGAATCCATAAATTAAATTCAAGGAAAGTTAAGAGTCAAGTCAAGATAAGTCAAGACAAGTCAAGAGAAGTCAAGAGAAGTCAAAAGTCAAGTTAAGACAAGTTCATAAAGTATTTCAAAAGTCTTCCACAAACGTTTTAACTTTGTTTTAAGACTTAAGTTTCAAGTTAAGCAAAGAGTAAAGTTTGAAGTTCATGTCTTCAAAAGAGTATATCGGGAGTATGTATTCCCAAAGAGTAAAATGTTTTCACATTTAACGAAGAAAGGAAACCTTGATTTCCAAAAGAGACTTTGAGCTAGTTTTCAGTGAAAGAGTAAATGTTTTCACATTTGAGCAAGAATGGAAACTAAGATTTCCAAGAGAGATTTTAAGCTAAGTTTTGAGTAATTATCTCAAACCAAAGAAAGAGTTTTATTTTTACAAACACATGAGCTAAGCATATTTTGGGAGTAGTATTGAGCACCGATATGGGGATGCGAGTTTAAATGAACTCAAGTCTCCATAAACCATGTAGCCATCATGGGTAGTAAAGGATCATACTTTTTAGATGACTCCTTAAGATGCTTTTAGCATAGACTAGTGGATCCACTTAGTGAGTTAGGTCCTATACCCCCGGCAAGGTATAGGATCGTCCATGGCAGCGTGAGGTAAAGTGTTATATCACCACTTAGGCTCATAGTGGTGGTTGTCAGTTAGAGAATCTCCCACAAAAAACTAGATTATTTTCTATATGATTAAAGTTGAGTTTGTTATTGCACTTTCTTTAACGAACTAAGTTGTTTCAACTATTTTTACAAGCTTTCTATATATTGCATATGTTTTATTGCTTTCTATTGAGTTAAGTTATTCAGGAGTTGAGTAAAGCTATGGTAAGTGTTTTTCAGATTCTTTTCATGCCTATATCTTGTTTAGCATTCCAACTCGCATACTCGTACATTCAATGTACTGATGCCAGTTGGACTGTATCGTCTTATGATTTAGATGCAGGTAACCAGGATCAGCATCCAGCACATCGTTGATCCAGTTGAGCTTTAAAGTTATTGGTGAGCCTCCTTGATTCCGGAGGATCCCCTTTTTCATTACTTTATCATTTTAGTTCATTAGGATGTGGGGGTTCTTGTCCCAACATTCATCTCAGTTAATAAAGGCTTCATAGATAGACAGACAGTTAGTTCATTTGTATTTATTGTGTTATTGACTTATGTTCATATTTGAGTTGCCATTTTGGCTAAGTTAAATGTTTATTTTTAAAATTTTATGAGTTCAGTTTGAGACAGTTGAGTTATCTTTCATTTAAGTACTTTTTCTTAATACTTAAAGTCTTCTGTTGAGTAAGTAAGCTAGGCCAAGGGTTCGCTTGGGGCCAGTAATGGTTCTCGAGTGCCAGCCACGTCCGGGGTGTAGGCTCGAGGTGTGACAAACTTGGTATCAGAGCACAGAGTTCAAGAGTCCTATGGAGTCTAGGAAGCCATGTTTGTAGAGTCCTAGTTATCGATGTGAAGTGCACCACATCTATAATTAGGAACCTGCAACATTTAGGAACTATCTCACTTCTTTCATATTCATTTCGTACCTTAGAGTTTATCTCTAAAAAGTTTCTTTCTAACTCATGCTTACGCGTAACTGTTTGTGAGTTGGACTCTTTTTTAGAGTGCTTTCATAGGGCGTTTTTTTCCCCGTGCACTAAGAGAAGAAAAGAGATGGTTGACGACATGAGTAGCAAGATGAGTATGGTTTTTGTTGGGTTGCCTCGTATGACAAGTAAGGAAAGTAAGGTTGCGATGCTAATAGGTGGCATGGACATAACAAGGCTGATGATTCATGTGTAACAAGTTGTTGAGGATAAGCTAAGGGATAAAGAAGAGTTTAAGAATAAGAGGGCTAAGACATAAGGAAATGAATCCGGGTAGCAAAAGAGTAGTGTGAACCGGTCTTTTTTCCAACATAAGCAGAAAGGACCTGCTCCATCATTTGCTAGTGCACCTACATCAAAAAGAAATGTGAGTACAATAGTCAAAATTTCAGAGCTAGACCTGCGCATTCGCAAGGTACTATGGCACAAGGGGGTACTAAGACTTCTGCATGTTCTAAGTGTGGTAGGAGCCACTAAGGGGTGTGTCATGATGGCTCCACTAGTTGCTTCAAGTGTTTCCAGAATGGTCATTTTAGGAAAGAGTGTCCTAAGAGCAAACAAAGTAATGGTAATGGGGGAAATAGAGCCCAGTCTTCTTTAGTTGCTCCACCAGATAGAGTTGCATCTACATAAGCTATTTCAAGGGCAAACGGAGAAGGAAACCGTCTTTATGCTATCACTACTCGCCAAGAGCAAGAGGATTCGCCAGATGTTGTCACTGGTATGATCCAAGTCTTTAGTTTTGATATTCTTCCAGAGCAATATCCTGAGCCCTTCAGTGTTTCTACACCTGTTGAGAACTCTATTCTAGTAGAGAGAGTCTACCGTGATTGTACTTGTTTTCGTCAATAACAAGAGTACCATGGTAGATTTAGCTGAGTTAGACATGGTAAATTTTGATGTCATTCTAGGTATGGACTGGCTTCTTGCCTGTTATGCATCAATAGATTGTAGAACTCGAGTAGTCAAGTTCCAAGTTTCAGTGAACCAGTTATAAGAGTTGAAGAGCACTTCAGCAATTCCTAAGGGTCACTTTGTTTCGTACCTTAAGGCGAGAAATTTAGTTTCTAAAGCTTGTGTCTATCACTTAGTCTGAGTTAATGACTCTATTGGTGAGATACCTCCTAGTCAGTCAGTTTCAGTAGTAAGAGATTTTCCATATGATCTACACGGAGTTCCTCCTAAGAGAGATAAAAACTTTGGTATAGATATTCAGATACATGTCCTATCTCTATTCCTCCATATAGAATGGCACCAGCAGAGTTGAAAGAGTTAAAAGAGTAGTTGAAAGATCTTTTAGAGAAAGGTTTTATTCAACCAAGTGTCTCACCTTGGGGCAATCCGGTCCTATTTTTTTAGGAAGGAAGATGGTTCCCTTAGGATGTGTATAGATTACCGTCAATTGAATAAGGTTACCATCAAGAATAAGTATCCTCTTCCGAGAATTGATGATCTTTTCGATCAGCTTCAGGGTGCTTCTTGTTTCTTGAAAATTGACCTCAGATCAGTCTACCATCAGTTGAAAGTAAGGGAATGTGATATTCCAAAGACAGCATTCAGGACCCGTTATGTTCATTATGAGTTTCTGGTCATGTCGTTTGGTTTAACTAATGCACCAGCAGCGTTCATGGACCTTATGAATAGAGCCTTTAAACCTTATTTAGATTTGTTTGTTACCGTCTTCATTGATGACATACTAATCTATTCAAGGAATGAAGAAGATCATGCTAGCCATCTCAGAATAGTTCTTCAGACTTTGAATGATAAGGAGTTGTATGCCAAGTTCTCTAAGTGTGAGTTTTGGCTTGAGTCTGTGGCATTCTTGGGCCACATGCCACATCATTTCTGGTGATGGAATTAGAGTTGATACCCAAAAGATTGAGGTAGTGCAGAATTGGCCTAGACCCACATCTCCAACTGGTATTAGGAGTTTCTTGGGTTTGGCTGGCTATTATAGAAGGTTTGTAGAGGGTTTCTCATCTATTTCGTCTCCTTTGACCAAGTTGACTCAGAAGACAGTTAAATTTCAATGGTCTGAAGCTTGTGAGAAAAGCTTTCAGGAATTGAAAAAAAGGTTGACTACTACCCCAGTTTTGACCTTACCGAAAGGTACTCCAGGTTTTGTGGTGTATTGTGATGCATCCATAGTTGGCTTGTGTAACACCCCTAAATACTAACCAAGAGTCGCATGTCGATTTACCGTTGCTAAATTACTACAATATGTTTTACTTTCATTTTGGAAACTTGATATGTTGTGATATTTGCTAACTTGCTTAACATAAATTGTTATCATAATTTAAGGGATTGTATTGGAGTGTTTATGTAATATTCTAATTAGAATTATGTATAACTTTAAAAGGAGGTGAATGATATATATATAGGTGTATATGTATGCATTTTGGGCAGCACCTTGAAGGACGGCTGTACAAGGGATAAACATAACTTTTGTGACTATATATTTTCACACCTCCTTTAGTAAATTTGTTTTCCTCAAGCCTTAGAACCTTAGAAATATATCTAAACATATTGTTCTTCAAAATCACAAGAGGAAAGCTTTGTCCTTTTGGCTGGGATTCGAGACACACCCTTCTCTTTGGTAAGTGGTAAAATCTGTTTTTTAGCTGGGTAGTGTTTAGTATTTTAAGCATAACTTGTTTTATAGAACTTTGTTTACAGTGAATAAATATGATTTGTAAGGATAATTCGTATATGTACAACTCTTATGTTTATATAAGACTCTAATTTAGCTGTTATGGATTCAAAATATGGGACGCAACATAGGACAAGTTCTGTCCAGATTTCGAAATTAGAAATCCTGTATGAACAACTGTTAGTGTTTTGAATATATCTTTTTGTAAAAAATATATTTTGCGGTGATTCTTGTTTTTTTTCAACCTTAAGAGATGTACCTACATATTTAATGAAGGTTATAAAGTCTAGTTTTGCCTTTTTTCTTTTCAAATCTAAGTTGCGACATGAGGTACTAGGCTGGCCAGAATCACTATTTTGGGAGCATAGTCGTATTTGTACAGGCTAAACTTACTTGTGATGATAATCCTATTTTACGTCAACATTATTGAGCTACTAGGAATTAAAGAGGTTATTTAATTGTATGTTTAAGGTTGTATATACTCGTGAACAAGTTGAGGACCTTGATACGTTGGTTGGTCTACGGTTTGAACTCGTGAAGTTGTGTTGTATTGTTTCTATGCTAAAGCACTGAGGTTTGTGTATAAACTTGTACTTGTACTCTTTTTACCTTCTGGTATATCTGAAAGTTTATGTTGGTACCTTGGTTACCTCTTGTCACTTTGCATTGTCATGTTGGTATCCTTTAAGATATTAAAGACACTTGTGTAACTCGCCCACTTGTACTGATTGTTTGATCACCTGGCACTCTTGTTGGGACCTTGTCCTTCTTGTGGCTGTGACTTTGTCACTATTGGCATGCCTCTTGATTCGGATCATTTTCCATCTTGACTCTGGATTTTTAGTCCGTCTTAAGAATGGAAGTTGTCCATTTTAAGTACGAACTAGAAAGCCATTTTTAATATGGTTCTTGGTTCTCTTGATTATTGGACTTTGACCCTTCTTGATACAGGGTGTCGGCCCTTCTTTCTACCTGCTTATGCTTGGTGTGACAACATGATGTATATATTAGGCGAGCCTTGTTATTGAATCTCTTGGAAAATGGTGCTACGAGCGTTCTTGACATTTGGATCTTTAAATATCGAACTTGATACTCTTTTTATATTGTTACTTGATTTATTTATTATGTGTCAATTGTGTTGCTCATGACTTGAGAAAGTTAACTTGGTGAATTTGATGGCTCCGAACTTACAGTTCTTACACCACTAAGCTATATGCTTAGCGATATTTGTTTCTATCGTAGGGAATGATCGAGATGAGGCATGAAGTGGGCCATTGGAGATGGAGATTTTGAGAGCTTTAAGGAAGATCACATTTGCATATAGGCATCTATATTTTTTATAAATCTTGGGACTTATACATGATCTATGTGTTGTATATTTACATGAAATTTTGAGGGCTAATTTGATCATGTCACCATGGGTTGTAATATAAGTATGGCTATATGTTTTGTTCTTTTGGGGTATGTAAGCCCAAGTCTTGTAATATATTAAATTTACCACTAATTTTGAATGATTGTGTGAAGCATGAACCACCTAGTTTGGGTACTCAAAAATTGGTAATATTCTTTTTATATCATTTTTACTAGTGTGAGGACAATATATGCATAAAAATCTCGTGAGTTATTGGCTTATATTATTTCGAAAGGTTCGCTACAGCTTGGGTTGTGTATTAATGTAGAATGGCAAGGTAATAGCTTATGCCTCCAGACAGTTGAAAGTTCAAGAGAAAAATTATCCAACCCATGACTAAGAGTTGGCTGCTGTAGTTTTCGCTTTGAAGATACGTCGTCATTATCTTTATGGTGTTCGTGTGGATGTGTTCACCGATCACAAGAACCTTCAGTATGTGTTACTCAGAAAGAGCTCAATCTCAGACAAAGAAGGTCGTTAGAATTACTCAAAGATTATGATATGAGTATTCTTTACCACCCAGGTAAGGCTAATGTTGTTACTGGTGCCTTAAGCAGGTTGTCTATGGGTAGTACCGCCCATGTTGAAGAATAAAAGAGAGAGTTGGCAAAAGATGTGCATAGACTTGCACGCCTGGGAGTCAGACTTATGGATTCAACAGAAGGAGGGATAGTGGTAATGAATGGGGCTGAATCATCATTAGTGTTAGAAGAAAAAAGGCAAGCAAGACCAAGACCCCATTTAGCTTGAATTGAAGGCAAATGTTTATAAGCAAAAAATATTAGCTTTTGAACAAGGGGGAGATGGTGAATTGAGGTATCAAGGTAGGTTGTGTGTACCAAGGGTGGGTGAACTCCAAGAGAGGATCATGGAGGAAGCTCATAGCTCTAGATATTATATCCATCCAGGTTCCACAAAGATGTACCATGACTTGAGAGAAGTCTATTGGTGGAATAGTATGAAGAAGGGCATTGCAGAGTTTGTTGCGAAGTGTCCGAATGACCAACAAGTTAAAGTAGAGCACCAAAGTCCTGGTGGTAGGGCTCATAATACAGACTTTCCGGAATGGAAGTGGGAGAAGATGCAGTTATACTATTTGATGGTTTGAAGTTGGTGAAGCTGGGTTGATAGGACCAGACTTAGTTCATCAAGCTATGGAGAAGGTGAAAGTGATTCAAGAGAGGTTGAAAATGGCGTTGAATTGTCAGAAATCCTACACTGATGTTAGGAGAAGGGAGTTAGAGTTTGAAGTAGATGATTGCGTATACTTGAAAGTTTCACCCATGAAGGGTGCCATGAGATTTGGTAAGAAGGGGAAGCTTAGTCCCCGGTATAATTGCCCTTACAGAATATCGAAAGGGGTAGGTAATGTAGCTTATGAGTTGGAGCTACCACAAGAGTTAGCAGCAGTTCATCTGGTATTTCATATTTCCATATTGAAGAAGTGCATGGGAGATCCTTCATTGATCATACCAACTGAAGATATTGGGATCAAGGATAGCTTATCTTATGAAGAGATCCCTGTTTAGATTTTAGATCGCCAAGTTCGCAAGTTGAGAACAAAAGAGGTAGCATCAGTCAAAGTTCTATGGAGAAATCAATGTGTTGAGGAAACTACTTGGGGAGCTGAAGCAGATATGAAGAAAAGATACCCACATCTCTTCGAATCCAAAGAAATTCCAGATCAAAGTACTAATTCTCTTCTTAGTACTATTTAATTTACAAGTTGGCATGTTGTTTTGCATTTGCTTGTGGGTGCTTGAACTGAATGTTGCATGTTACACCCTTAGCCTAGTAAGAGTAATCTCATTCAAGGACGAATGTTTCCAAGGGGGAGATATTGTAACATCTCGCAATTTTAAATAATTAGGAAGAAGCTACTAATTGGAAATAGTCATTTTTTGGGAAGAAGGAAAATCTGGAAATTTACTTAAGTTAGGAAAAAATGAGTTTTTGGTCAATTTCAAACGGCCATAAGTTCTAGCTCAGGATGAGTTAGGAGTGTAACGACTCGGAAAATGATAGGTTAAGCAAGAGCCTATGACTTTGTGTTGACTTTATAATGAGGTTCTATGAGGGGTTTTTATGTAATTTCGTTTTAATTGTGTTACATCCGACAATTTAAAATGATTATGAAGAAGCTTGAAATTG
>JAJOOS010020384.1:0-10691 GCA_029582725.1 Solanum chiquidenum | reverse complement strand
TTTTGGACCTCCACAATATAAATTAATCATTGAGCTTCTTGAATTTCAAGCGATTTAAAATAATTAGTTTTAGAAAAATCCTAAAGAAATATATATTTTAAAATCTCTTTCTAATTAGTTTTGGTTAATATTTTTCAGAAATAATTATATAGTTTTACATATTGGTTTATATAATTCTCATCTTTTATATAAATATTTAATAAATAGCCTAAAAATAATGTTTAGCATAATTACACATTAATTCCTTTGAATTAGTGAATTTTTATAATTTTTTATAATTAGTTCTCTATTTTAAAGCAATAAATAAGTTTTGATAATTATTTTCTCTTGTTTAAATTATGAAGCTCAAATAATTAATCGATAATTATTCATCTTATTTTAATTTTGTCCAATTTAGTTAATTGACTCAAATTGATTAGACCTAACTCAAATTGGTTAAATTAGCAACTAAATGGCCAATTTTTAAATAAAATGGACCATCCTTTTTATTTGTACACTCTCCCACGCTCTGTCTCTTTTCCCTTTTTCCAACCCTCACATAAGCTCCTATCCCCTTTCTTCTTCCTTCAAAATGCAAAAAGTCAATACCTAGAACTCTAATTTCTTCATCCAACTACACCACCCATCACCATTGACAGTCCCTCCCTCCATATTCAAAGATTGCAGACCTCGAGCTTAATTTGTTGACTTTGGATTAGATAAAAATCTCAACCAAATCTAATTCGAATCGAAAGATATCACATCGAATCCGGATTTTCGGGGTAGGTTCTCATCTAGCTTGTTTTTCCTTCCATTCTCTCCAATCAATTTCTGATCTTCCGCTCAAACGGCTATTTGAATTCAAATCTCTATTTTTGCTATAAATACATGGTATTGGTGCCATTTGGAAAGAGGCAGAAGGCACGGGAAAAAGAAGAGAATAGAATTTTGAAGGTTGGAGAATAGTATTTCACGAAATCGAACCCACGAAGGTTTGAGCCTCAGATTTTTTATTTTCTTTCAAGTTCTTTTACTCATTTGTTGGTGGGTCGAAGGTCGAATCATTCAAGCTCGTCGTCCCAGTCTCGCTGCACAGAAGGAGGACTCCCCTTTTCTTCTTGCATCTCGAGTTGGGTTGAAATCCAACACTCCTCTTTTATCGAGTCAACCTCACCATTGGAGGCATATTGAATTCGGAGAGGGAATCTATGTCATAAGAGAGCAGAATCGCAGGTGTATGAAGGGTTGGATGTTAAAAATGGGATGTATACAGCAGTATACACTAATCTACCAGCCAATATACAGCCCATATACATTTGATGTACGTAATACAGGTTGAAGGCGTCAAAGCGAATTGTATACAGTCGGTATATGGGTTGATATACAGAGAAAAGGGCTAAGAAATGACCGATATACATTGATATACAGCAGCTATATACAAAAAATGGGAATTGGGTTTAGCCCAATAATGGCAGCGAATTTAGGCCCAAAAGAGGCCCAAATTCAATTTCTCCTTTACCTAACTTATTTAATTGTGTGATTACTCATTTATCTATTTTTTTTATTTTTATATTTTAATTGCGACTTAATTAAATTCCCCAAAAGATGAACCATATTCTTTATGTTAGTTTTCTTTAAAAATAATTCGTTCTTATCAATTCTTATACTTATTCAAATATCTTTTATTTTAGTCAAAACTTTAACTTATCTTTAATTAGATTAAAATAATTTCTTGGTTTATCTACCAAGTTGGTTCAAATTATTATTTCTAAAAAAATATATAAAAAAAATGACGTAAATAAATTTAAATTAATCTAATTTTGTTAAAATCCTGATTGACCAAGTTGTTTCAATTAAGATCCTATTTTCTAAAAAAATTAAAAATTATTCTTTATTTAACTATTCCTATCAAAGTTAATCGAATATCGTAAAATATTATATGTTTTTAAGTTAAATCATTTTCCTAAGCTTCTTTTTTTAAGATATGTTCTTTGAGGGCTTTCTTCATTTAGATCACTTTTTTTTCACTCATTTTAAAATTGTTCTAAGTTAAAGTATTTTTAATAAACTTTAAAAAATGTTAGTCAGAACCTTTTCAATTGATCAATAACAACAATAAATATATATATATATACTTACTTAAGTCATTTTCTCAAAGGGTTAGTCAAGACTTTTATTCTCCAATTAATTAAAAATGATTTTCATGCTTTAATTTATTATTTCAAAAAATGAATTAAATAAATTCTAATTAATCTAGTTTTATTAATTTTCCAATTTTTGAGTCAAATGTATCATTTTGGATCCCTTCCTCTAAAAAATAAAATAAAATAAAAATGCATCATTTATTTAATTATTTTCTTAATCAACTATTATAAATTATTACTTTTAAGTTAAATCTTTTTCTTAAAAATAGTCAAAAATATTTTAGTCAAGTCGCAGGTCAACCGCGTGTTAACGGGCACTTCGAATGCTTAAACCCTTCTCGAAGTGTAAATTGAACTCCGAACCCCTTTGGTATTTTCAAATGATTTTTTTTTCTGTTTAAATCTTTGAAAATTATAAGTTTTCTTAATTTCTTTAAAAAATTAAGTGGCGACTCTTTTCTAAGTATTTTTCTCGAATTGTTTTATACTTAGAACATTTCAAAAAGTGATTTTTCTAGAGATAGTAAAATTACGACACAACAAAGCTAATCAAACTCTGTCGAAACAGTAGACAGATTTTCTTACTTGAACAAATGTCCCTTTCTTGGAGGACAATCTTTTCAAATTCCTTTATTTTTTTCGATTTCTTGGAATGTTTCTCATATGTTTAGTCGATAGAGCTTTCGTATTCATGGGTCATAATGCCATTTGATTCTTTTACTACGCCAAACAAGCCTTTTATTGCATCCAATTCAGAAAGTTCCTACAGGACAAATAGAATTCATCCATATACATAAGATCTACCATGCTAGTGATCATTTTTGGGGATATATACATGTCTGATTATCAATGCAACAGATATTACAGCAAAAATTTGTCAAATTTTATTAGACTCCATAGATGTAACCATGTTTTATTAATGTAAAATTTGTGTACTCCTAGTGTTGGTGTATTAATTCGCTGCATGAAAGTAGACTCACTCAAAAGAGCTGGCATATGAATACAAAGTTTGTGTGTTCTGCATGCACAAAAATTGGTGTGATGCTATGCTATGTATAACTCCTGATGCAGGTGTTGCTGTGGGACTCAAGAATTGGCTCAGGATAACCTTTGCATGTGAGCCATCATATCTGGAAGATGGCTTCCAGAGACTAAATGCTTTCTATAAAAGGCACGCCAAGAAACAATAAGCTACTGTCTGAGAAACATCCGTTATATCTGTTACCGTCCCCTGATATGGAGTACGATGCAAGATGAAATCATATATTTTCTTCCTACAACCTATGGTCCTGGTTCGTCAAGAAAATCTGTAATCTTGAGTTAAGAGTACTCAAAAACTAAACAATTTTCTGCTTTTTTTCCATTGAATTCAAGCAACTTTAAAAATAATATTGGTGGATATCTCTGCTTTACGGAGTGGCAATTGATCTTCAACTACTCGTTGACCCTCGGTGTGGTGTACGTACAATAGCTCATACATAAGTTGGCTAGATTTTCAACAATTTTTTCGAGTCATCAGAGGAATGTTATATGTTATTCAGAATGGTGGTATCAGCTAATTTCAGATTATCACAGACAATATCATTCTGGGGAATATCATCTGGAACTCCTGCTAGTGAATATCAATAATGCACCAATACTAGTGAATGTGTTTGTAAGATAACCTTTAACTAGCTAAGCTAGAACAAGTGTTTGTGAAATGTGCAAATTGTTTAATATTGTTGGGCACAATTGGTTGCTCACAGCTTAAACTTTATTATTGCTAAGTAAGGACAATCTTCGATCTTACAATTCTTATACTCAAATTCTTTTGCACTTACACTCTTGTAACTTCGTTTGATACCTACTTGCGAACTCACTCTTTACTTGAACACAAATAACTCAAATGAACCACTTACCTTTCTAGATTTTTCATTCTTTGCCTTGTAACTATATTTCTAGAATTCACCTCCTAATTCTCTACAAACTCTTGGAATGCTCTATATGTTTTTGTTAGGGAAAAGATATTTATTATTCAAAGTCCAGAAAAAAAAAAACTAGTTTCTGTGTTTCTTAGGAAGGAAAATATTTTTTAATTTTCTTATATTTGGTTAGCTTAAATATTTTTCAAATGAACTTATTTTACTCAAAGTAAGAAAAAATGTATTTTTCAAAACTTTCTTCAACTTCACCACCCAACCCCGATCACAACCCAAAACCTGACTCTCAACCCCGAGCTCGACCTCGATGGCTCGATTTCCAACCCCGACATGGAATTCAATTCCTAATCCTGACTTTGATTGAGGTCAGGTTGGGTCTTGGCTTAGAGTTTGGTTTCAAGTTGGGTTAGGGTTAGGTCAGGGTAGGATCGAGGATTAGTTTCTAAGTTGGGACTAGGAGTGGCAAACGAGCGAGTTGAGTCGAGTCGAATATGAGTCGATCGGAAATGAGTTAAATAAAAATGGATAAAGCTCTCGGCTCGACTCACATTTTAAATGGGTAAAAATGAGTTGCCCAATGAATAATATGGATAAATATGGGTACATGTTATAGTTAAGATCTTGTTAAAAGTTTTAAAAACAAAATCTTTTTTATTTTTTTTATCACTCCACCCTCCCTACCCCATTTCCCAAAAAAAATGTAAAAAACACTACACCAAAAGAGGCCTTTAGCGGCAATAAATTTTCTTTTTTGTGGCAATATTTATTGCCGCAAAAACATTTAGCGGCATTTAATCAAGAGCAACTTTCACATATAGCAAACACAAAATTCATATTTGTATGCTATAACAAAGTTTGCATAATTGCGCTCCATAACAAACATGCCACTAGGCTATTTCGCTATACATATATACAAAAGAAGCAATTGTATAATTCGCTGGCTCCTCTTCAGATTTGTATAATTTCGTTGGCAGGCCATTTGTATAAATTGTTGTCAGCCTCTCGTTTGTATAAATCGTTGAGAGTCTCTCAATTTAATTTTATGTGTTTGTATATCTGTATAAAATTTGAATTTGTATACAATTGAATTGAAATAAAACGTTTGTATATCAAATATCGTTCTCTCTCTCGCTTTATACAAACATAAATTATACATTGTATTTTGTATAATTTGTGTTTGTATAAAGCGAGAAAGAGAGTAAGGCAAAAGAGAACTGGACAAGAGAATATTTGTATTGTATAATTATAAGTGTATAAGACGAAGATATATGTATTTGCATGTGTATATACAATTTTCTCTTGCTTTATACAAACAGAAACACAATTTATACATTTCTGTTTGTATAAAGCGAGAGAGGGAGAGTGGCAAGCGAGAGTTTGAGAGAGAGAGGCGACTGACAAACAATTTGCTACAGGGCACAATTAAATCAAAGTGTGGTTATATCATTTAATTTGAATTAATAGTTTGCCATTATGTACAATTTTCCCTTAATCCCATTGGATCCAATGTCGCTAAAGCCTTTAACGGCATTTATATTGAGTGCCGGTAAAGATCAATATTATTGCCGCTAAAAATAATTACTTTTTGCGGCATTTATTCAGAGGCAATTACTATTGCCATTAAAACTACGTTACAAATGTAATATAAAGCATATTTTGTTGCTTTCATAATTGTTAGTAAAGATACAACAATTGCCCATATTTGTTTTAGTGGCTTTTACCATGGCAAATAAAATTAGCCATTAATTCGCGTTAATCCACATATTTAGTCAATGACTATCTTAAAACTACAAAAATAAAATTCACAAGAGAAATAAGTTCAAAGATAATAATAGACAAATTTACCAAATTCAAAATAATGTCATTCACTTAACAACATTCAAACGCGATACATCCACTTCTTTGTCTACCCGTGGTAAAGAAAAAAAAGAATTATCGAAAAGAAAAAAATGCATTCAACAATGTAGAAACAAAGAAATTGACCAACAAAATTTTACACTAGATAAATTGTGGCATCTTCCAGAGCTTGCTGATATCAGGAGCTCCAGGGAGGACCAATCAAAATTTGCTACCATCACTGGAATCCAAATCCTCAATTCAGCAATTTAACGAGTCATTTCTTCCTACTAGAGCAGTCTACATTACTTTCTGAGAAGGCATCTCACCATTTACTTTGTTCACATCAATTGATATTTTGGTTGAAACTCTTTCGGTACCAGCAGCCACATCAACAAGGTAATTGGCTTTTTTTATGGTGTCAGACGTCCATATTCTATCGAATGGGTCATCAGGGTACCTAGGAGAATAAGGACATTAAGGGAAGATTAAAATTTTGGAAATCGAAAAAAAACAATAAGCCAGAAGAAGAGCATGCTAGGGACAGTGCCTAAGCCTGTTTGTTTCAATTCAAAAATGTCAATAGCTATCACATTCTAAAAGTACACAAGAATGTGCAAGAACATAGATTTGGAAGCTGCCATAATAACTGAAGAACTGAAACATACCTGACATGATCATCACTCTCTGAGCCAAAATTTATCCTTGCAGAGACGCTCATGAAAAAATCATTCTCAAATTCAGTAATATATATTGAACCATTAAATTGTCAGAGCTCAAGCGTAGAAACTAGAAATTAAGGAAAATGCAGTGGTTGCATTGGATAAACAGACACTTACGGAAGGTTCCTTGGCTAGATATATTACCTCTTGGTACTCCATTGTATTACCATCAGGTATAACTATTGTAGCCCAATGAGTTGCCCCAACTGAGATATGGGTAAACA
This sequence comes from Solanum chiquidenum, assembly GCA_029582725.1. Taxonomy (NCBI): domain Eukaryota; kingdom Viridiplantae; phylum Streptophyta; class Magnoliopsida; order Solanales; family Solanaceae; genus Solanum; species Solanum chiquidenum. The sequence goes on along the minus strand of JAJOOS010020384.1, from coordinate 3,867 downwards.
TTGTCGTTATCAAATTTTTCATATAGAAAAGTGCTCTTACAAGGTACCTGTTTGGGGAATCACATCAAGTGTATAACAATACTTCATATTATCGGCAGGAAAGTATCTCAAGGCAATATATTGTGTCCTCGTCTCATTTGCTACAGAGATATTGACTATAACTCCGCTAATCATTTGAGTATCAGGATTCCATTCAAGACCAAGTTCATCTGTGAAATTGTCTTTGCCTCCACAATCTAAACTGACAAAACCTGTTTGACGGTTTATAATTTATCAGCAGTGCATAAAGAATGAATGTATATCCACCAACTTTCACAAACATTGATAAAACTTCATTAAAGAATGGGAACTGCTTTCTCCTTTAGCAACACCCAAAATTTTTATTTCTTATCTTATTAATCTCTCTAGCTTTGCAGAAACTTAAGCTATAGCAAAACATTTTTATGTTAGATGTTCTTGTTTAAGTTGCACCAAAAAGTTGCATTTTTAAATGCAAAGGCAGTGTCAACATCATTCTCAGCCATCTACCTAAAATCTAGATCGATATCTGTTGACTGAAGCTGAAACGAGATCTCAAACACTAACTTTCTGTATACAACATTAATTCTCTTCTTGAGATTATCAACACTTTCTAGTGTTTTACTTGTATCAATATGCACATAAGGATCAGGAAATGTTTCTTTCATTTTTAGCAAGTTAAGTCAAATCTCAATCAACGGCAGATCCTTAACATATTATTCTACTATATAAGAATCACTTCGGTGGACACCAATTGACGCAAGCCAGCCTTCAAGAATTGGACAAAGCTATTCAATATAGTCTAAAATTTTATCCTCCAAAAGGTCGAAACTTTTCCTGCTCAAAGCCTGTTCTTAATTAGAGTTTCCTTTTCAAATATATGATAGCGAGTCAAAGATTTAAAATGGTAACATGGTCGATCAGATTATCAAGAATGAACCCACACAAAATGGTATTACATTAACAATTGACACATAACGAGATTGAACTAGGAATGCAAACAAGTACAAGCCATAACAATATGAGATACATACAGGTTACTCGTGCCTAGTATTTTGGTCTTCTAAGTTCAGCACCCAAAGTAACATCAATAGAACGTACAGAAGTGTAGAAGACTACAATCAAAGTGATACTTAGTCCTTCTGCGAATATATATCCTCTAGTCACAATTGCTCATTGTATGAAATACAGTTGTACAGTGTGCAAATGAGCTGGAGCAGACCAATACCTATGTTAATGTTCATTGAATTTCTAAAAGGAATACGAGTGAAAAAATGTAGGTACATTAGGAACTCGAATATCAGATTTTGCATAAGTGCGTGAAGTCTCAAGTTCACCGCATAAAACTGTAAAAGTGCACTCAATTGATTCACTAGCCTGACTTCGGCAACAGAGATCACGAAAAGATTTAGCTTAGTAATTGAAAATTTGAGTTTTATATGAATAAATACAGTTTCAATTAACTACTAAGTTTAGTTGTTTACCTTCAAATAGGAGATCAAAAATCGAACTCCACAACAGCTAATTTGGTTGCTATCTGCAATTCTGCGCCAATTTTATTGGACACAAGATCAGACTATGTGATATAGAAACACATGCATCAATTCAAACAACATAAAAGATAGAACTCTAGAACATACACCCATACAAGGCCCAACAATTGAATAAAATGAATATTAGTAGTCACCAAACGGCATGGTCGTACAGTTCGAATTCAATCCGATTGAATATGAGGCAATCGGCGATGATGAATTTGCTAATATGAATACAAACTGCTAACGGTGAGCTTGTGAAGAGACGTCGACGGCTTTGATTCGTCTTTCTTCCCATCAATAGCACTGATGTACTGAACTCCGCCGCCGCTGTGCCGAACTCCATCGCTGTTGTGCCGATTTCCGCCGCCGTCGTGTTGATTTCCATTGTTGACCATTTGAATTTCGTTGAAGGGAGAAGACGGAGGAATATTCATAGTAAAAAGGAATTGGGGCAAAAGTAAAAATAAATAAATCAATTCAGTGAAAAAGAATTGGGGCAAAAACTAGAGAAAATGATCAAAATGGTCATTAATGTATGGCTTTGATTCCATTTGATACTTAATGTATAGACTTGATGGAAATGGTCCTTTATGTATCATAAATTGTGATCAATTTAATCCTTAACCCTAAAATTAATATATTTCTTTTTTTTGCCATCAAAATATACGGAATATGTAAAAGATACGCTCGTTCAAGACTTTCCTTCCCATGTTTCCAAAAAAGCACATCAATTTTTTTTAACCAAAAGGGCAAAATCGCTCCTGACGGAGCGATTTTCTTCTGACAAAATTGACGATGTTACTCTTTTAAAAAACATAAAAATCGCTGCTGTGAATTTTTTTTTAACAACGCTGCCCCAACAGCGTTTAAAAAATAGAAATAGCTGCTATAGCAGCCATTTTCTTAAAAAAGTTTAAATTATTTTTATTAAAAATTCCCGAGGCATGGAGCGATTTCCCATTATTTTTTTAAGCAGTCCTCGCCTCGGGAATTTTTAATAATAATTTTTTAAAACTTTTTTAAGAAAATGGCTGCTATAGCAGCTATTTCTATTTTTTAAACGTTGTTGGGGCAGCGTTGTTAAAAAAATAAATCACAACAACGATTTTAAAGAAAAATAAATAAAAAATTGGAACTGCAAAGATTTTTAAAGAAGTAACGGCGTCAATTTTGTCAGAAGAAAATCGCTCCGTCGGGAGCGATTTACCCTTTTGGTTAAAAAAAATTGATATGCCCTTTTGAAATTTTTGGAAACAGGGGAAGGAAAGTCTTGAACGAGCGCATCTTTTACATATTCCATATATTTTGATGGCAAAAAAAAGAAATATATTAATTTTGGGGTTAAGAACTAAATTGATCACAATTTATAATACATAAATGACCATTTCCATCAAGTCCATACATTAAGGACCAAATGGAATCACACATTAAGGACCATTTTGATCATTTTCTCCAAAAACTATTATACCCTATTTATTTTTAATTTCCGGTGAAAAGTACTTGGTATACCGGCTAAAGTTTAAATGCCGGTAATTGTATAGTTTATATGATGTATAGTGGCAATTTATTTATTGCCACTAAATAAATGCCACTAAAAACATTTTTTATTGTAGTGAAACAAAGTAGTTTGTATTTTATTATAAAAAAATTAAATTTTTAAAAGTTCTTTTTTTCACCAATCTCCCTACCAGCACCCCACCCCCCCACACCTCCATCCCATTTTTTTTTATATAAAAAAAACATTTTTTTTTAAAAAATTACCATCCACCCCCTACCAGCCCCCCTCCCCAACGCACCCCCACATTTTAAAAAAAGAAGCTTTTTTTTACCACCCATCCCTAATCACTTTTCTTTCTTTTATGAATGAACATTTTTTATCCATATATCCATTTAACTACCCACTTTTAAATGGATAAATATGAGTATTATTCATTTTTACCCATTTTAAAATGAGTTGGGTACTCAACCCATTTAAAATCTATATATCTATATATATATATAAAGGAGGATCATCATCTTGCTGATGTGGCATGCTTCAATGATCAGAAAATTTATTTATTTATTTTCATAAATTTTAGACATTTTTCTCTATTTTTAAATTATTAACTAATATTAATTATTAATGATCAGTTATACATTCCTAAAATACAGAATTCCAAAAGGCTACTCCCTACAATTAACATTTACTTTTCCATAATTAATGTGGTTAATTACGGAAAAGTGGTTACATAATTTTATTAAAAAACAATACTCATTTAATGGTAACTTTAATGAAAAAGATAATTCTACATTTCAGAATTTTACTATATAAATG
>JAJOOS010020382.1:0-14919 GCA_029582725.1 Solanum chiquidenum | reverse complement strand
TAGGCATCTTATCGGTTGCATTTGTGCAGATACGTGGACGAGCCAATGGATCCTGAACCTGATGTAAGATGATTTCTCCTATTTGTAATCCTCTTTACAAGTATGTCTATGTTGGATAAGTATTTGATGGAGTATTTTTCATTATTGTGCTTAACTGACAGGAAGGAGCAGAGATTGAAGAAGATAATGGCAACAATGAGGACATACCAGATCCCCTGATGGGTGAAGGTGAGGAAAAAACAGAGCAGCAAGTGCCTGTGGAACGACCTCGTAAGACATCAAAGTTTATGACAAAATATGAACGTGCAAGAATCCTGGGCACTCGTGCACTCCAGATCAGGTCATTTTGCTTTTTCCTCAATTCTGTTTTTGCCAAGGCCTTACTTTATAGTTTGATAACTTGTAAGAGATGCAATATATATGTTTTCTGACCTGGCGAGTTATTTTTTCCTCGAGCAGCATGAATGCACCTGTGATGGTTGAGTTGGAAGGAGAAACTGACCCACTTGAGGTAAGCCTCTTTTTAAAAATGCAGATTGTGCAACATGTCTATTTGGTGAAGTTTCTAGATTGACTGATGTCTTTTTTGTCAAAATTCATTTATGCTAAAAGATTGCAATGAAAGAGCTCCGAGAGAGGAAGATACCATTCACAATTCGCCGTTACTTGCCTGATGGAAGGCAATACTTCCTTTGTCTTTAAGCATCTGTTACTACATCTCTCTTCCTTCTCTCATCCTATATCTTGTCATTTCTCACTTAAATTAGTTTTATCTTCTTGTGTTTATTAGTTATGAAGATTGGGGAGTCGATGAATTGATTGTTGAGGATTCATGGAAGAGACAAGTCGGAGGAACTTGACAGCAGAAGTGCCTCTTTTGCTTGTTGCTGCAGACTTGTTAGGAATGTTATCTGTCGTTTCTGGTTGTCGTACTCTACTGAATTGTTGCTGACTTAATATTACCAATGCTATGAATATATTTTGGAAAACTCAAGTGATTAGTCGTATGGGCTATTTCTTTTAGTACAAGTTCTAAGGTGCATGTATTTTTCGCAAGTGTCAACCTCTTGATGAAGCTAGGGCTCTGAACTTGGCACGCGTTGCATATATATTACTAGTGGGTTGATGGGTCGCGCGCCCAACACATATATTTCAGTCTGGAGCTCATATTTGAGACTTGGTGTACCCTAAATCTTCAAATTCTAGATTCCTTCGCGCAGAAGATTGGTTTTTCACTCACTTGCCAAAAAGAGAACAATGATACAACCTATCAATATAATGCCTCACCAAACAATATTTTTTTCTCTCCTCTCTTTTTGAATATTTTATGTGAAACTGTTTGATTCGACACAGTTTTTTAGAAAAATGTAAAACTTTTGAATTCTATGGGCTTAATATTCATTGACTATTCATGCATTTATCTATCATTTCATTAACGATAAAAGAGGTATTTTAAAGTTAAAATTATCTCCAACTATAGAAAGATGACATTCTTTTTTACAAACTAAAAAATAAAGTATGTCACATAAACTGAGAAAAATTTAAGAGACAAGCCCTCGTGATATTGGAAGCAAAACTAACAAAGCTTATAACTCAACAAACCCCTAACAACTTTTTCATAAAATATGAATGAAATAGTAACATTTTCTTTCTCAAGTTTTTAGAGATGCATTAACCAAGTTGTTGCTGAAATCCCAAAGGTTTTTTGCTAAAGCTTCGTCTCGCGCTAGCTTGCTTGGCTTGTACTCATTGCAGTCGTAGTAGTACTTTCCAGTCACCCCTTTTAGACTTGGATGAAGTGCAACATAACATGTTGTAGCTGCCCCCTGAAAATTTCGAATCATTGTTAACCACAGTATCATATATATGACGGAAAATTATATTGTATATAAAGTCAATTCTCCTTGTTGAATCTCCTTGACGTCTTCATGTGTTTACTCTTTTTTAATGCTTTGAATACAATTAGTAAAAATCTTGGCTCGGCCACTGAATGTGTTCACGAAAAGATTAAAATGTTTGCAAGGAAGTGAATTCTTTTTTACCTGATGGACATTCTTCCATAGGATACAAGTGAAAGCCCTAAAAATTCCTGTCAAACAAAATCCAATTGATTAAAAAAAGATCATGAAATATGAAGTAATATATCATGTTGGGAGCACCACCCCCTAATGGATCCTGCAGAGAGCGATCTGGATTTAATCGAAGCTCTAGTGTGGAAAATATGAATGTCTAATATTATAGAAAATACATACTCATCAAAAGAGCAGAATGCCTCATGAGGGGAGTCATAATTAGTCCTGGATGCACTGAGTTGACAGTTATATTTGCTCCCTCTTCCTGTATTTGATGATATAAAATAATTATACTGTCTAATCTCTAACAACTTAAACTTTTAGATGAAACAGTTCACACAGTCTGATGAACATCTAGTATTGACATATAGCGCGTTGTTTCTCTAAACTTATAGTAAAAAAAAAGTTTAGTTAATTACCTGCAAACGACGCGAAAGTTCATTGGCATGTAATATGTTTGCTAATTTGGATTGAGCATATGCTAGTTTGTTTTGATAACTAGTTCAAAAAAAAAAACAATAGATAGGTAAATTAGTTAAATGAGAAGTCATGATAATATCTGTGTTGCTCTGACTCTTCAAAAATCGATCTAGTGTGTGTCAGGTCCTTCAAAAGTAGTGCTTTTTAGTGGATTTGACAACATTTTTGTAGAGTCTGAGCAACGTTGGACGGTAGTATACCTGTTTTTTTGGTTGATCTTTTGAAATCTTATTCCTCCTTTGTAAGGGCAAATGTGAGCTACTGATGATAAGTTCACAATTCTACCCTCAATTCCACTAGATTTTGCTGTTTCCTTCATTTTGTCTAGTAGAAGATTAGTCAAGTAGAAATGACCTGAAAATCCAAAAAAGATGATTTTTTTAGAGGTTTGAGAACTACAAGTCTTTCATTTGCTTCTCTTCGATAGAAATTTGAGTTTTTCATAATGTATTAGCATGTGATGATCGATTCAACCTCTGATAAAAAAAAGTTCAATAATGAGCATAACGACCCTATTGTTCTGAAGGAGAGAAGAAGTTTCTAGATGTTTAACTTTCTTATTTTACTATGTTCAACTCTACGTACATTTCTATTCGTAAAGTAACAGAGTTTGACAGAGTATATATATACCTAGATGATTTGTCGCGAATTGCATCTCAACGCCGTCTTCTGAAAGCTGAAATGGACAGAACATAATACCTGCATTGTTTCTGGTTTTTTTTTTTTTTGCAAATTCTCATTAGGCAAACATGTTCTGTTTTTCAAAGCTAATAACTCAATTAATAACGCGGAATTACATTAAGATGTTGAGAGGAAGATCAAGTGTTTTGAAATTATCGGCAAATGTCTTGACAGATCTAATTGAGCTCAAGTCAAGTTTGTCAACATCGACACGAGCATTTTTGTTGTCCTTGAGAATGCATTGTTTAGCCTTATTCGCGGCCTCCATATTTCGTGCTGCAATAATAACATGAACATTCCTCATTGCTAAAACTCTTGCTGTCTCCAAACCTATGCCACTCGCGCCTCCTGTTTAGTACAACAATAACATACTCAGTGAAGTTCGTCTCGAGTAAAAGCTAAAAAGAACACATAACATCATATTTGTTAATCAAAACTATAGTGTTTACCTAATGACATTGCATACTATTTAAGTAAATAAAAACTAATTTGAGTTTTCACTTAGTTTAATACTATCATCTGTGATTTGAGTCACTTTGATATAACAATGTTGGATAATAATTTTTTTTTTATATTAACAATTTTAAAGAAATTTTAGTTATTTTGATAGATAAGTTGTTACTCGATAATTTTTTATTATCAAATGCATCAATAACTTATTTTCAGCTGCAATACTTTTATTTTAATTTTAAAATTCAGATTAAGCACTAAAAAAGTGTTTTTAAGTATGTATACCTAAAAGTTATTTGAATTCAACTAAATCGATCATTTTTAATTCTAATGTTTTGGTTAATATTCAATTATCTTTACATATTTTTAGAAACTTAGTGAAAAAAATAGTCAAATTAAATAACAAACTCGTTTATTTTCTTGGTATACAATTGTGTGCTCTAATATTTGATTTGTTACCTGTATATTTTAACTTTTCTTCGGTTATGTAAAAAATAGGGATAGTTTGGTAATCAATTTATAAGGTGAAAGAGACTCCTGTGAAAGTTTGGTAATCAAATTTATATTTTAATTTTTCTTTAGTTACCAATTTTTTTTTTCACATTTCCATTTTTTAAAGAATTAAAAATAAATAAATAGAGGAGGGGTGGGCAGATGGGAGGGAAGTGGTGGGGGTGGTAAGTGAAAAGTAAGTGTACAAATGGACCCACTTATTCGAGTTTCAAAAATTGAATAGAACCTCACATAACTATTGTTGGTTGTGCCTCTACTATCTTAAATTTTTTTCTAAAATGTCAGCTATGATCCTATTAGATAGCCAATACAACAAACAAGGCAGACCATTTACTCCCTCCGTTTATTTTTATTTATCCATTATACTAAAATTTGTTATCCAACAATACTTATTCAATTTGAAAAATCAAAAGATAATTTACGCTTTTCTATCTATTTTACGCTTGTTATTAGATACTATTGAATATCTAATACATTTCCTAAACTATTGAATTTAATATATTTAAAGGGTAATATAATAATATTATTTTTATTATTTATTATTTCTTAAGGTGTATGTCAAGTCAGCAATATCGAACAAACCGAATAAATTAGAGGACAAAAAGTCAAAAATTAATAAATTAAAAACATCACAAAGCACTTTGAGAATCTTTGTCTAGACAAATTTTAAGACTGAGCTCCAACACATGGGGAAGTTTGTTTGGCCCCTCAAATTAATGTCTCCAATTTTATTTAATTACAAGGAAAAAAAAAACAAGAAAATAATACTAAAAATAAGAAATCCTAACATAAAATATTTCATTAAGTTGGCTGTAGGTGAACTAAAGAGTCTAGCTTTTATAAAACTTTCACCCAAACACGGCCTAAACTATTAATGAATTCACATGCACGTCAATATCATTATGAGTTTAAATGCATTATTTGATAGTATAATCTAGTAAATACAGTAACCTGCCGTGCAGGGCTAAGATTTTCTCTAAAGGAATTCAAAATACGAAAAATTAAATTTGAAGTTAGAATATGAACATGTGAATTTCATGATCCTTTCGTAAAATTAGAAATTTGTGTGTGTATTTTTTTAAAATTGGTATCTGTTAGCACCCATTCTACAAGAAGGTTAAATACAACACATAGTTGAAAACTTGAGTTATTTATCTCGAGGATCAATTATCACTTAATATATTTTTCTCTTTGTTTTATCCTATTTGGCCAAGCTTCTAAAATGAACTTATTTTGAAAAGCACGCTATTTTTTTTAAAGCAATTTGTGTTTGACAAATAAATTTTTAGAATATTTTTGAGCAATCATTACTCATTAGTGTCTAGCAAAGTTTTTTAAAAGTGTTTGCGGAGGAAACTACTTTTTTTTAATTTCTAAAAAACAATTTTTGCTACTCGTCAAAAATAATATTTTCTTTTAAAAGCTTGATCATGCACCTCAAATTTTTTAAAATAAGTACTGTTTGACAAAAATAAACATGTTTAACCTTCCAAAAGCTTGACCTACATATGCATACAATTAATTTAAATTAAGTCAGAATCAAAATCAAATCAATCAAATGCGAGGGGATGAAAATATCCCGATCCATGAATGTGTACGCTCCAGTCCAAAAAAATGTCTAAGCGTGACGGAGTGATTTCCAAAAAGAATCACTTATCATCATTACTAAGAAATGAGACTTCTGAACTCCTTATAAACCTCGAACAATCCTCCTCCCTTTTAAGTTAAGTCGAAAACCTAATTCGACACATACATCACACCCTTACAAATCCAACCCTTCCCTTTACTAATAAACCTAAATATGAAATACTTCATGCATCGAACTGTATCTTTATACAATACTTCATGCATCAAACTGTATCCTTTTGTATCGATATAGATAACTTAAAAATGATAGTATAGGGAAAAAACCTGTGACTATGGCTGTGAGATTGGAACCATCAATGTCATGAGTAACTTGCTCAGCAGTAGAAGCTGATCCAAAACCACTTGGACCTGGCCTTCCTGTTATCAACCTAAACATACTTCAAAAATAAAAAAATGTAACACACACACACAAAACTAATATTGAAACAAGGAAAAAAGAGTAGAAGAGAGACAAGCAAAAACAAATTTTGTTCAAAATATATATTTAGAGATGTAATGATTTTTTTGGAATGGGAACATATATAGATAAAAAGTTGGTGGTGTGAACATAGGAGAAATTATTGTGTCTCTCTCTCACACACACTTTATATAAAGTGTTTTTTTAATATCAACATGAATCGTAGTGTAGTGGTTAAATTGTTTCTGCATCCTTAACTAGAGATTTCGGGTTCGAGCCCTAGGTATGGAGACGATCATGTTGGAAGCGTCACCCAACGAAAAGTCCATGCAGTGCGCGATCAGTGGCGGAGCCACCTTATAGCAAAATTATATTATATATACATGGTTAAAATGATTTTTTATGTATATAGAGTAGATGTTAAACCGCCTTCGGCTACTTCGTGTGTCTATTTCTTCAGATTTTAAACCCCTTATTGAAAATCCTGACTTCATCACTATGCGCAATCCAAATTTAATTAGAGCTCTAATGTGGACTCCAAAGATCGGAGAGAAAACAAAAAAAAAGTGTTTTTTTTATTTTTAACTTTTTTATATAAAAAAAAAAGTAAAAAAAGTAGTTGATGGTAGTGAATTGGGATGTAGAAGAGACATTCAAATTTAATGTGTAAGTCGGTGACTGCCTCTAATTATCTTCACCAACCTCTCAACCGTTTTCTCGTTTTTTGGGTTCATATAAATAAGATTATAATTTTAATTTATTTTATAATAATTATATTTTAATATGAGTTTTTAGGAATATAATTTATAGGGGTGAAAAGGTAGGGTAATTTTTGTAATACATAGATTATAAGTGTTTGATTTTAAAATATAGAGATATTTGAAATGAAGTCATATAATTACAAGAATGTTTAGTGTAATTAATTAAACCGTATTGATTTTTAAAATATAGAGATATTTGAAATGAAGTCATAGTGAGGGTGTTCACTATTCGATTTGGATCGATTTTTTATTAAAAGGAAATCAAATTAATTAAATTGATTTTTCAAATGTTAGAATAAAATCAAATTAATTTAATCGATTTTCCATCGCTTGATTTTGTTGGGTTTTTCGCTTAATTCAGTTTAATATACTTAGTTACAATTTACCATATTCCAACATAACACCACCAAAAAAATTATTTTTATATATATAGCTTCCTCCAAAAAAAATAATTGTATGCATTGTTCAAGAATTTAGTCATTTTTAAGGAATTTTGAATTGTTTTGTGTAATAAGATTTAGTTGTGATTTGTCAAGACATCTTAACAGTATTTGAATTTAAAAATAATGATTAATTAAAGAACTCAAAGATAATTTATTTTGAACATGAATATATTCTTAATTTTAACAAAATAAAAAGTACATTAAACTAGAAAGTAAAGACAAAAATAATCAATTATTATAGAGATAAACACTTAAATTACGAATCAAAAGTGCAAAAAATTAATTAGTAATATTTATCGTAAATTTATATATATATATATATGTCATTTTACTTGTATTAATTATGAAATGGTCCATATTTAATATCGTACATCTCGTCAGTGCCACCTTCAACGTAGTCATTTTCATGTGATCAATGTTTCCTAATTTATATATATCCTTTTTCTCACCCATCCTGAAAAAAATAGGACGGACCATAATTTTATTGATAAAACAATATTTATTACTCTATATATATCATATAGTATCACACATATCTTGTTTTTGCATTGAGATGAAGTTTTACTATAAGTCGGGTCGAATTGGTCCAGACCTAACCCAATCAACCCGATAAAAAACTGGCTGACACTAACTAGGTATGGGAGTGAGCCATTCCAGGATGTTCAACTGGACATCCTTCGTCAGAAAATTACGTTGTATATATATGTCTCATTTAAATGATATATTTTTTTTAAATTGGACACCCTCGACAAAAGTTATGTATTTGACACAGTGATATATTTTGACAGCCATACACCATTATTCTTAGACATCCTTAATAAAATTTCTGACTCCATCACTGTCACCCACCCTGGCCCCGTTGGCGCCCTTATTTTATGGTGCTCATTATAAAACATATATGTATAGGGAAATTAAAAGTTATGTTCATTCAGTAATGTAATAAATATACAGTTATGGCTTTGCAATAATTGAAAAAACATAAACTTATGGGTTCAAGTTATTAGTAATATGTATTCTTTTTGTTTTAATTTCTGTATCTTATTTTATTAGAAAGAAAAAAAGTTCCCTCCGTCTTCAAATAATTATCGTGTTTTTCATTCTCACATATCTTAAGAAAATAACAAAATGAGGATTGTTCGGAGAATTTGAATTATGAAATCATAATTTGAAATTAAAGTAAAATTTTGTGTAGATTTCATTAATAAACACTGATTCTAAATCAAAATTTGAAAATTTCAAATTCTATAACCAAGCGCTTACTTAAATTAAACACTTTTGACATCCTATTAACTCTGTCAAACAAGCTAATTAAATATCCTTAAATTTGAAACTTCATAACCAAAATAATTATTTTATAACTATAATTATTTTACCACACATGAAGTGACTAATAAATATTGGCCGTTGGTGAGAAAGGAACTGATTTGATTTATTATCTCTATAAGTACATATAGCATTATTGTAACACAAATTTGGCAAAATGGGCAGCATTTATAAATGTTATATAAATTATTACACCACTTTTCAATAATAAAAAAAAAGTATCATATCATGTTCATTGAAATAAATTCTTGACAATACAAGCAAGCCAGCATTAAATTCTGATTTCTAAATCTGTCACTATGCACATGCATGGTCCAGTCTAAGAGTTGTACTAGTCACATGAAGTTACCTAAAGTAGTAATCTATGAACCACCATCTAAGTATTACCTTTTTTTAACTTTCACCCGAGGAACAATCGGATATAGTCTGAAAGGTGTAAGATTTACGTATATTCTAACTTTTTCAGACTTGATCGTCTTATAGTAGACTTTTCATTCTCACAAGGTAAGTGTAAGAATATTTGTGTGTGTGTACGTTGTACTTTTTTTTTCAAGATCTCATCTTATAAGATTATACTAAGTATATTGTTATTATTTTTTTTATAAAAAAAATAATATTACATGAGGGGTAGAGGAAGGGAAATGGTGATGTAGATTACGAGGTGGAATGAAATTCTTACCAACAAAATTAAAGTTCAGATAGTCAACAAACTGAGTTATTAAGATCCCTGTTATAGTTGTTACTCTTGACTTTTGAGATTTAAATTTTGAGCAAAAAAATTAGGTTAATTTTTCCGTTTGTTCAAGTGTCTCATGATGAGATTTAACGAGGTACGTGTAAATTGATTCGAATATCACGATTATCAAAACAAAAACAATTACACTAGCTTTACTTTTTCTTCATTTGAGAAAAAAATCATAAATTTCTATAGTTTAGAACGTAATTACGCAACATACCTACAATTTATGTATTTATGAAACATAGCTATAGTACTTGTATTAGGGGGGAAGAATTGTATCAGGCGTGTATCAATTGTATCAACGAAAGAGTTGTATTCGGATGGCGGATACATCAATTGTATTAGCGCATATTGTATCAACTAAAAACTAGTGAAAAGAGTGTATTAATTAACATATACTATATCAACGTACGTATGTATTATATATTTTCTATAAAACTCAAAATAAAGTTATATTTCATAATTTATTTTAAGAAATAACCATATATTAACGGTCCAAATATTTGTCATTATCTCCTAATTTTAAGTAGGTGACCAATTTAAAACTATTCATATAATTGTGCCTAACATATAGGGGAGGCAGCTAAAGTCTATTTTATCATGGAACACAGGATAATTTGTTGAAAAATCCACAATTTGAATTTTATTATATGGATATTCAAACAAAGAAATAATACTCTTCTGGGATAGTGACATAAACTAATTAGCTTAATAAAATTGTCATTAAGGGACGTCAATGGTTGTAGTAAAAAAATATAATTATGAAGTTAGTAGAATTAGAATTTAACATTTATATATAATGTAATTTTTCAACAAAGGGGTATCGCTTGACACTCCTTGACTAAAAGGTAGATACGCCCCTGACGAAAGGTATTCACCGACATAAAGAAGACGTGTGACAAAGCCTCAAGAAAAGTTCTATAGAGTTGCTTGGAACTAGAGATCATGTGGCATACACTAGGACGATTAAGAATATCTATTATGGAGTTAAGACTTTGGGAGGAGACTCGAAACATTTTCAAGTTTTGATGAGGTTGCATCAAAGATCAATCGTTTACCTATGTTTAGATAGGATAGGATTGAGGATACAAATTAGTACTATTAGAATAGTAGATAATAATGTGTTGTCTTGATGTCCATTCATGTATCAATCATAGTATTACTTCTGTAATTTGTTGTCTTTCGATTTTTGCTACTATTTATTGATTCTAATTATATCTCGACTATCGTATTATTTTATTATATCATTATATGTTATTTTATTATTATCTCTTATTTCTTGTATATTCATTACTTCTTTTGCTTTGAAGTGTTTTTTCTTAAATTAAGGATCTATTGAAAAAATAATCTCTCTATCTTTGAAATAAGGATAAAGTTTCTTACCTTATATTTTATAAAGCAATTATAGGAAAATAAAAAATATTAATTTAAAATTATAATATAAATTCTATAAAATTTTAAATCTTGAATTGACTTTACGCACCAACCAATAAACCAATATGGCAAAAGGAATGGGCGAATTAATAAAAGATTTAAATCAGTCGGTACTAATTGCTGGTCAGTAAAGAATATCTACTTCTAGTCCAAATCTCATTAATTATTCTGCAAAAAAAAAAAACTTGATCATTTTATTATTTGACTCACATATTACATATATAATTTAAAAAATGGAAATGAAGAAAATAATTAATTACCAAAAAAAAATAGTACTCCAATATAAATAAATTATTAAGACATGAAATATTAATTTTAAAAAATATTTAAAACATTAATCAATATGTAATTTATTAATATTAACTTTTTAATTCTCCTCAAACTTTCTTAAAAATATAAATTGTCATTATTTGAGATTTAAAAATACTGATATAAAACTCTATTAAAAAGAAGTATAATTTTAAAAAAATAATTAATAAGTATATTTTTACATTTTAAAAATAATTATTTATTTTGAACTATTAAAAAATATAATTTTGATTAATATAATTAATAAGTATATTTTTTAGATTTTATAAATTATTATTTAATTTGAACTATACAAAAAGTATAATTTTGATTAAACTAATTAATAAGTATATTTTTACATTTTAAAATAATTATTTATTTTAAACTATTTAAAAAAATCGATAATTTATTTACATTGAAGTAACGGGAATAGTACGTAATTTGCAAATCGAGATGACTTTAATTTTGGTCACATATCAAGTAATTTGCAAATCGAGATGACTTTAATTTTGGTCACATATCAATTTCAGAATTAATTAGCTCAACAGTATCCCTCGAATACTACAAAATTATTAATTGATGTGGTGGTCCTAGAAAACAAACATTATATTCGAGCAGCGGCAGCTCAACTTAATTTAAGGTCTAAAGTAAAATTTTAATTGGAGATCTAAAATTTATATAAACTTTATACATAGCTATTTATTTTTCTAACTTTTTAAATGCAAATTATTACTTAATATCTTTGTTTAAAATGATTTCTTCTAATATCGCGTTTTGATTACTAACTAAAGGTAAGATTTTATCAATTCAACGTTGAGAAACATTCTTTTACTGAGGCAATCATTATATAAATTATTAACATAATTTTATAAGTAAGAAGTTGACAATTTTTACATAAAGATAAGAATTAGAATCTTAAAATTTGATACAAGAAATTAATAACTAGTTGGCAAACTTTACATAAAAGATAATATGTCTATGTTATACTTGAAAATTAAAAAAGAAACCAAAAAAAGATTGTAAGTCACTTTGTTCAATACTTTTCGACTATTGATTTATATTTTTGATAGTGTATTACTCTAACTTATCAAAGATTTAAGAAAAGAAAGTGCAATTTTTTTTTAAAAGAATAAATAATACGAGTGTTAGCGATCAAAATGAACGCGTATTTATAGCTAGATCAAATCTAGAGCTAACTTCTTAGCTTCTTGAGTGCATGCATCGAGCTCTAAGCAACCTTTGGTACGGTAAAAATAGTAAGTCAGAGTCTCACATCATCACTTCGACATTTCTTTACTTGTCTTATTGAATCACAAACTCGGATATTATTTATTGGACTAAATCAAATAAAAAATACTATTAACATTATGTGACATTATACACTTTAAAACAAACTCATATAAATTTTTTTTAAAACCTCATATCATACATCTTATATATCGTTTTTCTTTTCAGACCGTACATACAACATGTTTCATATCTTAATTTATTATTTGTAATAGTAACAAATTATATTCCTAAAATCTTGGGGGGGAAGAAAAAAAAAATTGGTCCCATATATAATTGATTATCCAAGTTATTAAGTTGGGACCAAATGAATACTCATTAGTCATGTCACACATGCATTTTAATTCATCTCGATTCAATAATATATTTAAATTTATACCTTTTTTTTTATGAAAGAAATAACTCTTAAATAATATAAATTTGAGTTAATTAATAAATATGAATTATTGAGAAGATATATTACGATATACATAATTATGAGCAATTTTATTATAGGCAGATAGAACTCTTAAACATCGCTTTGAATTAATAATTGGATAGAATCTCCTTAAATAAAGAAAGGGGCGTATAAATTGGATTTTTGACTCGCAATAAAGCTAGGGTCCTGATCGAGCAACTAGTAGTCCTATCTATCCACCTCTCAAGACACAATATCTTGAGTGCCTATGATGGTGACCACATCTACTGGCATGTGATGTTTGGACACAGAATCGAGTCCTTGTGAATGAGCAAAGCCAGGTGCTCTTATTTTACGACGGTAGAGACGATTACTTCCATTACTGACCAGAAAGACACCAAATTAAGCTCACATGATTTCTCTTATCATTACAAAATTATATTCTTACATCTAATAAAAGTTTTCTCCCTTTTCTTTTCAGCTACCGATATGAGACTTTATTTGTATGTCAACGCGATTTAATTTAATAATAGTAACAAATAATATTCCTAAAATCTTAGAAAAATAGAAGAAGAAAAAAAGATTGGTCCCATGTACAATTGATTATCCAAGTTATTAAGTTGGGACCAAATGAATACTCATTATTCATGTAACTTCATTTTCATCCATCTTGGTTCAATATTATGTATAGTTTCAACGTTCTTAACATTTTTCTTGCTGAGATATAAATTACTAGTGAGATTCCATTTCAATTAGTTGATTAAAAGTTGTTGATAAGACATCAAGAGTTGAAATTGATTTAATAAATAAATAACTACGTATTTGGATAAAGTGTTGAACCATATACATGTGAATCACACCAGATATATGTATATAGTGTGCATTTAGTGTGATTCACATGTATCTGGGATAAATATCTCTCGCCTCCCTCTTGTCTCGTTCGTCACTATCATATCATGCTCACGTATATGATATCTTAGATACATGCGAATCACACCAAATATATGTATATAATATGTATCAGTGTCATTTACTTGTAACTGACTTGAAATCTAGTAGTATAAAACTATTAAATACTGAAATAAAATATAATTATTTCAAACTATAGGAAAAATTAGTACATATGATAGGTATACTTGCATAATTAGATAGTTTCTCCTGAACTTGGGCCGTAGGTTGTCCTGTTCTTTGTGTGATCTGGGCTTTTGGTTTTGGGCTTTCATAATCATCTTATAGGGGGGGAAAAGAAGAAGATGAATTTGGCACTTCATGACAATTTCAACCAATAAATTGTACAAAATAGAAAAAAGTAAAAATTACATAAATCTCAATGTTAAGAGCTAATTACATCATATTCTTATTCTTTTCCAAATTACAAAAAATTCTTTAAAATGATAGGATCTCGGATACATCAGGAAACCTACGAATACATAGCTCACAAATGTATCCGAGAGGAGAGAGATGTATCCGAAAGAGGAGAGATGTATCTAAGAGGGGATACAAATGTATTCGAGAGAGGATTTTTGTAAATTTTTTAAATTGTAGAAAATTTTAGAGATAGGATAAAATAAGATATGTATTAGGTAATTTTTCCTCGAAAAAATGTCATGGTATATCATTTCTCTCCCTATGTATCTTTTTTCATCCAAAAATATTTTCCTCCATCTCTCCTCCTATATATCCTTCATTCATTCACAAATCTCTCAATTGAACGCATACAAATTCCATATCTTTTTAATCAATAGTTATTTTAGCTTATGTTTATATATATATAAAAAGGATTATATACTAATGTACATAAACATATATTGAACGTATAATATACTAAATATATACATAAACATATGATGCATACCTAGTATTAAATTTAAAACATTACAACTGAATACACAAACAAAATATATAGAAATACCTTTGTTGGGGGGGGGGGGGGGGGGGGGGGGGGGGGGGGGGGGGGGGGGGGGGGGGGGGGGGGGGGGGGGGGGGGGGGGGGGGGGGGGGGGGGGG
>JAJOOS010020378.1:0-12210 GCA_029582725.1 Solanum chiquidenum | reverse complement strand
CAAAAAACTTGGGAATTGAAACAATAAACTGACCACAAAAGCATATCAACAATGAAGGATGGCTACCCACACCCCAAAAAATGAAAAATAAGATGAGAGTAAAATAAAAGAAGCTTTTATATAATCATATGAAGGCTACATAAGGATTGTTACCTTGAATATCTATCAAAAAATGATATTTTGAATTGATGTTGCAGTAGGCTATAAGTGCTCATTCCTCCTATAAAATTACAATTACAATAGATAGACCTATTGATATCTTTTACTACAAGACTATGGAAGTAACACAGCTGTTGATTTCTTCATAAGACAATAGATAGATATCACAGGCTACAACCATATGCAACCTATGAGATTACGGGAGAACAAAACTGAGAGGTAACAATGCACATCCCCTGAGAGCAATCTAGCATTTGGCAGAACAAAACCAAATACTCCAATGCACATTCCCTATGGGTTTTGCAGTTTCTTCTGTACATACGAATTCAGAGATACTTGGATACAAACCTCTGTGCACTGGTTTATGTTCAAGGTACCTGACGTCTCTTCATCATTTTCTCCAAATTCTCTGACACCAATGCGGTCAAATTGGGATCTTCAAATCCAAGCTCGGGACCAACTCTGCACACACAATTACACAAGGAAACGCTATAGTAAATGAACTCATCAGAAACAGCAAACGGATCCATCCCTATAACCCTCGGAGAAACAACTCAGGGAAGGATCATAACATTTGGATTTTTACGGTACATTCCTGTTGAAATTAACCAAAGTGGCCTTTAGAAGCCTCTAAATGGTATAAATAGTCGAGACCAGCCCCAACTTTGACAGACACATAGCTCAGCAGTAGGATAGTAAATAAGTCAATATAGTTTTTCTACCTCAACCTAGAACCTCTACATAAGAAATGTCATAGACATCCCTATCTTACAAGGAAGTAGAGAGAAAAGCCATAAAGAAAGAATAACATGCAAAACAGCTTACTTAGGATCCAGAACCAACTTCTGAACTTCTTTGATGGCTGAGCTTGCTGCATAGAGTGATATCTTTCCCACCTGTATTGAATGATTGAATAAAGTTAAGAATGCCAATCCAACGAAGCTGAGGTAGGGCAAAGAATAAGAATCATTACACAGACCTCCAACATTTGCAGCTTTGCATCATGAGTATTAGGAAGGCCACGGATTTCTTCAGCCATTCTAACAGCCTCACCTAAACTTTCTGGAGAAAGAAAATCAAGGCCCAATTGGACAGTGGACTGCAATAAAACAGAAAGAGCAATCAGATCCAATTTGGTAGGGAAATCAGCAGAACTTTTCTAAATCGCACACTAAAAAATGGTTATGTTTTACATTTTCTTCAATGGCTCTAGTAATGAGTGGTTTCAAAGAGGAACTTAACATATCGATTATCTAAACAAAAGCTTCGACTGCAAATCGCTAGGAACTTTCCTTTACAAACACCTGGGCAACTTATACAACCTGACCAGGACTTGGAGAAATGGTTCTGAAAGAGGGGAGCATTTGGGGATTTCTTCAGAGCATAACAGATATCTAGTGAAAAAACACAAACATTCTGCAGCCCTCTATTGATTAGAAGGAATACCAAATCTCTAACTGGGAGAACATATCTCCATCTAGTGAAAAGAATAAAAAGAAAAGAAACCTTCCTTTCCAGCAGGTAAGCTAGGTACTTTAGTTTGAGGTTTTTAACCTACAAGATTAGGTGGATGGTTTAGCAAAGCTTAATTTCCACCCAATAGTTGACTGTTATGTGTCCAAAACACTTTTCAGGAGAAATAGTTGCATTGTGTTCCTTTTATGAGTATGTGAGGAGGATGAGAACCTATTTTGTTTACAAGCAACTAATAAAATTCATCTCGTCCACTAACCTGAAGATTCCTCACTTGGAAAGGACATCCAGCAGGAATGAAAATCGCTTCACCTAAATGCTGTTCAAACGACCAAGGCTCAATTCCTGTGAATTATTAAGTTTCAATCAAGGAATCATTTTGTGACGGTATAACTAGAAGAGAGCAACAGAAAAACATAGAAGAAAATGTTAGGGTGGTGACAGGCACTTAAATATTTCAAAGAACATTTGCATATCAGAGTCCAGTTTTAGGGCCTTATTAAATATGCTGAAGTTGGGAACTAAAAGCAGAACAATCCACTCTGAAAAAATAAGAACTCAAGGAAAGTTTCATTAAGTTAGCCAGAATCAGTTCTGAGGCATTGTTAAGTATTTATTTTGTTATAAGCATACAGTGGTTAAGAATTTAAAGTTAATAGGAAAGATACTGTAAGGCCAAATGTCAGCCCATGAGATCTTCACATTGTCAACTTTAGTAACGACGACAAACTATTAGTCTTACCAAATAACTCTTTCAACTTTCTCTTATGATGCTCATTCAGATATACTATTCCATCGTAAAGAGGACTGGGCACCTGAGACCAATAATGTTGAAAGCAAATATTATGACCTCAATATATATAGAGAGAAATACTTGGACAAGTTATTGCATTTGAGAAGTAAACCTACAGAATCATCCGTTACATGGTCTGAATCTCCATGTTTCTTCCAATGAAATCTTAAATACTCGATAAGCATCGGCACATCCTGCCTCCGAAAGACATCCCAAAGAGCTCCAGAGTGACTACTGTCGGAGCTGTTTAAACTGGAACCATTCAGATCTTCATGACTCAGGTTATCTACACCAGTCTGAGAAGTAACTCTGCTCTCTTGGTCGACCAACATTTCATTGGCATTTGAATCTGTATCAGCATACTGACCATCCCCTCTATCGCCAACAGGTGAAAATTTGGAGAAATCCCCTTCGCTTGAAACATTTAGTGCATTGCCAGGAAATCCTTTGTGATCAGATTCAGCAAAGATTTTCTGCATCTTTCCTATCTTCGTCTTCTGCCAACCTTCCAGTTTGACTACACTGATATGAACCAAAAGGAATACCTAATTACAGAGAAGACACAGCAACCTAAATTATTTATCAGATGAAAGCAGGATTTGTACTGTAAGACCAAACAACAACAACAAACCCAGTGTAGTCCTCCCATAAGCAGGATCTTGGGAGGGCAGAGTGTACACATAACTTAACCCTACCTCGTGGAGGTAGAAAGGCTGCTTCGGACAGACCCTCGGCTCAAGTAAAGCACATCAAAGCAATTAAAAGGAAAATACAGAAGTACAGAGGACATAGCAAATACAAGGGAAAGCATAACATAACTTTCAGAAAACAAGAGCAATAACAATAACCAAAGAATGTGATAACTGAAGCACAATAAATAACGAGTAACAAAATTTGGAAGACAGGTAACTACGAGAAAATGCTACAACTACTGGTATAAATGGGGAAACAGGTACAGTGCGCCAAACTTTTTTTGAAACTGGTAATGTTGTATTCCTCAGCATTAAGGTATGCTGGAGACCTCCAAAAAGGTAGTAACAAGCTAGAACAAGAGACTAATTACAGTAATCCTAAAAGATCTACTAATTGTTCAGCATTTTCTATACAATGTTCTTTACACCAAAAGTAGAAAGTCGCTATGCAGCTCTCTTTGATTTTCTGAATGTTGTTGAATCTATCTTCAAAGTTTCTTCCATTTCTCTCCCTCCAGATAGTCCACCAGATACAGTGTGGGATTATTCTCCACCACTTCTTCTGTGTCTTGCTCCCCCCTCTCCTAATCCAGCAACTTAACAAGTCTGCTGTGTGCTCTGGCATTGACCATTTTGTCTCTGTTAAACTGAGGAACACAGTTCAAAGCTGAGATGTGACTTTACAATGGAGGAACAGATGATGATTTGTCTCTCTAGCATCACTACATAACATGCATCTGGACACAATTGGTAATCCTTTTTTCTGCATGATCTCATGAGTGAGGCAAGCTTTCCTGATTACTAACCAAGCAAAGCACTTGACCTTAGTAGGAGCCATACTTTTCCATACATGCTTCCAAGGACCTATTTTGTTCTCAGGCATCCAGGATACCTCTTTCCTATAAATTCTACCTACAGAGAACTTGCCATCCTTATCATGTTTCCATCTAAAAGTGTCATCCTCTACAGTAGTGCCTTTGAAACCATCAATCATCTGCAATAGCTCCACAAACCTGCCTACTTCCCAGTCATTAAGATGCCTCCTGAAGAAGAAGTTCCATCCCTGTGGGGACCAGCTATCAGCCACTGTAACCTCAAGGTTAGTGCGCCAAACTATCACCAAGCCTATCCTTCCTGGAAACAAGAGTGAAGAGACAATGCTCAACTACCTACAAATCTTCTACCTTATTATGCGACCTCCATAACCTCCTATCTAAGGTCTCACATCCTCGGTAAGCTAAAGTTGTGTCATATCTTGTCTAATCATCTCTTCCCAGCACTTCTTCAGCATACCTCTGCCTCTCCTTAAACCCACCACATCCAACCTCTCACACCTCCTCACTGGGGCTTCTACACACCTTCTATTCACATTCCCGAACCATGCAAAGGAGAAGCGTAAACTAATATTTGTTCTTGATTACTTATACATTAAGGCCAGCATCAGGTACTTTTCCACTATCAAGTTAATGACTTATCAATACCAAATTGACCAAACAATCAAATTGTTCGTGGTTCAGTCAACTAGAAATCTTAGACTCCTCTTGACAGGTCAAGCTTCAAAAAAAATTACTACACAAAAAATAAATCATCTTGAGGATTAAATTTGCAAATATCTTTCCAAGTAAAAATGCACGCCATCCTCATAATGGAATTCAAGTCACTTTGCATATCAACTGGCCTCGACTTCAGATAAACACAAGAAACACTCTAATTGAGGTATCAAATATATGAGGACAATAGGAAGAAACAGATGGCATGAGAAGGAAATTATGGCACTCACTAGGTCACGCATGTTGATATGCAGATTGTTCACTGAGTCACCTTTACCAAGTTCTTCATACATCCCATAAGAAAGAAAAATCTTAGGACCAACATCATTCTGCAGGGAATAATGAGGCAATTTCGCAGCTACATTTAGAAGACCCCACTTGGAGTGAATGAATTCAAGTAAAGGAAGTTTACTAATAAACTCAGGTCTCTGGTACAACAAGAACTCTTCTGAAGCACTAGGAGAAGGCCAATCTTTCAATTTGAGCATTTCTGGCCAACCATTCTCATGAATTCTTCCCTCTGAGTATCCTCTGATGAATTGACCAATCTGAATATCAATCTGCAAGACATTAAACACGAGACGGCGGTATGATCAGCTAAAGAAAAAAAGAAATCAAGAGCCCACTTCATGGAAAATGGACACAGTAATTATAACATATAATAGGGGAGATGAACCACATATGCCAATCTAAAGGAAGTTGAAACTAGATCTAATAGTGCAAGCAAGAAACAGTTGGTACCAACCTCACTCCCATCAAAACAATCAATGGCCTTCACAGTTCTGTTATCATCTTTTGTTTTCTCCTCTGTTGTCTCCCTTACCCCTCTCCATATCTCAATGGGATCCCAGTTTGACATCGATGAGACATCATATATATCCTTG
Organism: Solanum chiquidenum; assembly: GCA_029582725.1. Lineage (NCBI taxonomy): Eukaryota > Viridiplantae > Streptophyta > Magnoliopsida > Solanales > Solanaceae > Solanum > Solanum chiquidenum. The sequence goes on along the minus strand of JAJOOS010020378.1, from coordinate 6,659 downwards.
ATGATAACAGGTTTACCTCTACTCCATTGCTTTCTGAAGTACTCAATCCCTTCACTTCTAATATCTTCAGACAATGGATGGTACAAAACATTATCATCCCCATTCTCTCTATGAGCAGCCTGGAACAACTTCCCTTCAGAGGTATTCTCTAGATCGCCAGAATCACATACTTTACATCCACTAACCATTTCTTCAACATTTTTCACCAGTTTCGCTACCCAATTCATCTTGAAGATTCGTTTCAATGATAAGACCGAGGAACTGCATCCCCCATATTGCTTTGGTGGACAGGGTATGGAGCCATTACCATCTGCTTTCCAATCAGAAAGCTTGCTAAGTATATTAAGATGAACGTTTGACAATTTCACTTCCTTTGACGTGGTTTCTCTGCAATCAGCTCTTCCTAGGAACTGCTTACCCCTGTCATCCTGCACAAGCTTGGTTGCATCTCTGAGATCTTTGCAGCAGCTAAGGCAGAGGTCATATGAGCAATTTGAGCAGTGTCTATGGTAATCAACAATTGGTATCCTGCAGAAATTACTGCAAACAGAAACGTCTCGATGACGTAGATTTTATCAAGCAGAGAAGTTGAGAGTGCATATTTCCAATTAGAAGGAACAGAAAGAAGATAAGAACTTTGGCAATTATTCAACATTTATCAATTTGAAATATTACCAGCACATTTGCTCATCTGCATTCAATTTTGTCCGACCAAGATCCATTCCATTTCCTGGACAATATAAGGGATATTCAGTTCATACGTCATAGTTCGCCCAATATCAGAATATGGACTCCCATATACGTTAATAAAGATGCAAAAGATCATACTTGTACCTCGCAGTTTTTTTTCTAGTTCCACCTCAAAGCACTGCTGATTATGAATGTGCTTAACAACTGGAAGAACTGCTGACAAAAGGGAATAGAGATACTGCAATTTGTTTTGTGCAGGTATCTCCCTTATTCTAACCTATGCACACAGCAATAATGAATCACAGATAAGAATTTATTTTTTTATACATGTTAAGCAAAGCCACTACATCATGTAAAGCTCTTTTAGCCATATATATATATATATATATATACCTTTAACAAGTTATCTCCCCGCATACACACTTTACAATTGCAACTACCACGACACGCAGGACAAATCCTCTGTATCTCTTCAACTGGCATGTTGGAGTACCTGACATTAAACTCTGCAGTCATTGCATAGGAAATGGAGAAAATTAGAGACATGTTACTTTCATAATTGAGTCTCACCAAGTTGAAATGCAGCTTTCACAGTATCCCCTTCTATCACATCTAAGGCACCAAGTTACTCGGTGATCATTCCGCCTACATTGATGACAAGGTTGCCCCCCTGTATTATCAGAAGTATTGGAGCTCCCTTCAGAGGTTTCCTAGGGGGGAAATCAAAGGAGCCCAAGTGAGAATATCAAACACAATCGGCAATAACAATGACGGACTGCTAATTTCTAATACTTGGAGAGCAAAAGAAACTTCAGGTCTAAGAACTCAAATTGAATCTAAGACAATATGTCTTCATCAAACTTAAATGTGCAGATTACATAACAACCACCACAATTTTATTATCTTAATTAGAATTATTTATTTACTAAATGAAATATCCCCTGCATCATATTGCCCTAGAGTAATCTCATATTTACCAAAATACAATCTATCCACTTCCTAAAGTAACTCCGTTCCTAATGCTACTCACTGTGAGTGCAAACTCACCGCTGTAGGACTGGAATCAAACATCTTCTGCGATCTGCTTCTGGAAGATTCCATACCAGAAGGAGGTGGCGTCCTGTAACCTCTTCGGCATTCATCATGCTGTACAACATCCATGTCTAGATAATCAGTAGACTTCATGCCACGAGCTAAAAACATCTTGCTTTGAGGTGTTTCAGAAAAATAATTCATCTGATTCTTTGGTACCTTTTCTTTGTGCTGCTTCCCAGAGATTGAACCAGAATAATCCCCAAGTTTCTGGTTCTCGGCTGGTAAATCCATATCATCACTTTTACTCTCCGAATATACATCATTTTCATCCATTGATTTTCTCTTTCCCTTTTTCATGCTGGCTCTCATTGCAGAATTTGCAGCTCTCTTCTTAGCCTGTATGTAGTGCTTTTCACACACAGTTTTATCAGGCATAGACAATGCAGTGCATCTCCATTGTTTCCCATCAGACCTCTTACACCGTAAATCATCAGGTATGCCAATATTATCTTCACCAGGCCCAGAGGATGATCGTGGGTGATCCATCAACATGTGAAGTATGAAAACTAAGAGCTAAATAATCATCCAAAACCATATGATGAAATAACCTGAACATTCACAGACAGGTAGCCAGGAAAATAGAAAGAGGAGTAAATTGCATGATGAGTAAGAACTTGAAAACCACAAAAACTTTAAAAATACTAAAAGCTTATTGTAATTAAATCTACAGCAAGATTAACAAGAAAGCAGCCAGTGCTATATGGGTCCTTTGCTTCTATTGTGTTAAGTCTAAGCAACATTCGCATGGAAACTTATTCAATGTTTTTCTAATCTTTTTCCATTCATATGAGACAAGTGAGAACATTTTAGAATATCTAAGGGATAAGGCACAAGTACCACCCGAAACTATACCCAGGATCCCAGCGACACACCTAAACTTTACAGGGGTCCTATTACCCTCCTAAACACATTTTTATGTATTTGTGTTCCTTTTGTGCTGTCGTATCACCATTTTCCAGGTAAATGACGTGCGGTGTCTAACAAGCGCTTTTATTAGACAAAAAGGGTCCCACTTCATTAACCTTTACCACTTACATTTTCACTTTTTTTTTACACAAATAAGATTTAACTTAATTCCCAAAAACATTTAACTTTACCAAAATGATTTATCTTTCCAGATCCAACCTCTCGCCTTCTTGAACAACTCACCGAAATCATATTTTTCGATTTTGTACTTGGTATGTAGGCTTAAATTTGGTACTTTTTTTTTTAGTTTTTGATTCCATCCCAGGAGTGTAGGGTTTCTTTTGATGGAATCATCCAAGGAGTGTGGTCAAATTCGAAGGCTTTCAAAAATCAGAACTACTAATTCGACACGAAAGGATGCAAAGATAAAGAATTTACACAAAATTAAGCTTACCTTTTTGAGTCAGAAGAAATTTCAAGAAGGGTATTGATTTGGAGCCACCATTAATGGAGAATGAAGACAGGGTAAATTGAATATGAAAAGAATCAGGTTTTGAAGAAAGGATTTTCTTTTTCAACGTTGTCAATGACATGTGGCGAAATCCTATTGATTAGAGCTGCCACACTACTGCTCCCACGCTCCTCAGATTAGTGTATTCACGCATGGTGCCATGTCAGCACAAAAGGAGCACAAAAATACATAAAAAATGAGTTTAAGGGTAATATGACCCCCACAAAGTTTAGGTGTGTCGCTGGAATTTCGGGTATAATTCAGGTTAGTACATTAGTGTATCATCTAAGATGATATATTTTTGTCACATAGGAAGCTAATACGAATCCAAACTAACCGTAGGAGAATCACAAAGAACTACAATCAAAATTGCAAACCGCTCCATAATTTGTATTCTATGATTAAGAATAGAACTTAAAAGGTTCAACTTCTCCTCGCCCTTCAGTTCCTACCTAGCTTGATCTTCATAGCTGGATTTCACGAGATCATCCAGATGGAGAACTGACTTCCAGTAATTAAAAAAACTAGTGCTCTTAACTTAGTCTATTCATGGAAAGCTAATATATGGATTCTCTCCTTCTATCAAAACGGACACGGAATTTCATCAAAAAGAAAAAACTGCTCTTTTTATTATTTTTTTTCCCTTCCCCCATTACAGAAAACTAATACAACGTACTGTCAATCAACCAACTATACCTAAATCCCAAACTAGTTGGGTACAGCTACATGAATCCCTTTTAGCAATTCGACTCTATCCAGGCTCATTTGAAATTAAAGAACAGAAAAGAACCCATCTCACAGTAAAACGAAACAAAACCCACGTCGCAAAAATTAAAATCCTTCGACAGAGATTGCTCTAAATCCAAAACCTACGCAAATTCGGGCAAAATTTCCATTCATAATAATAATAAAAAGAAGTAGAAGAAACAGAAACATACATAAAAGCATAATAATAATCTTACATTAGCAGCGAATTATAGGTCCAACAATTCATCAACAAAATTAGGGTGGAAGAAAAAAAAAAGTTCCTTTAACAGTATAAGGAAGATCAATCCAGTAATTATAGAGTGTTTCTCTACGAAGTATGTGCGAAATAGAGAGAGAAAGTAGAGAGAGAAACCTGGGGAATTCGTGAAGCTGTAATTCGTCGGGCTGTAAGATGCAGAAGGCGAGAAGGAGAAGGAGGAGAATGAAACGACGTCGTTGAAGTGCTGTAAGCAAGTCCTGCACTGCAGCTGACAATCCCATCTTCTCTCTTTCTTATTTTTTTTCAGAAAAGAAAAAAAAAAGTTACTCGTAAAAGGGAACTAATTCGTAGCTTGATTAAAATATTATTAAAATTATATCATTTCAAATATGATTTCATTTTTCCTTTTTCTAAAAAATTTCTAATCCGACCTCGTATTGCAGTCCGACTAGGTGCTCACTACTCATATTGCAATCAGACTAAATCTAAATTTACGTTAGAAAGCCTAAAACTTCTGACTAAGGATGAAAAAATACTTACCACTCTAGAATTTCTGTTGGTTATTTCAATTTTTCTATTAGTGATGATGATAGAACGTATGTCTAATGTCTTGGTAAATTACAATGTAAAATACTCTTGTAATATTAACCAACCCTCTTGTGTTATGAAATAAAGAGTATAAAAACTAAAATTGAAATATTCGTCAAAATATACTTATACTTAATTAGAAAGAAGAATTGACGTTATATTTTTTAATACACATTTTTCAGAACATCTAATTAGAAAATGAGGAAAAATTGTCAATCACTTGTTATAATTTGCATGTGTGTGCTATTTTAATTTATTTTAAAAAAAATTGCATACTTATTTCTCTTTAATTCATTCATTTACATATAGTTACATTTTATAAATGATTGATTTAAAAATATCAAAGTATAAAAAATGTCAAATCAAGCAAAGGCTTGGTAGGCACTTTAAGCAAAGAGATCACAAACTACATTAATTTTATATTACACAAGTGCTTCGAATGATCACAAAACTTGCATAAAGAATTGGCTGAAAATATATTACAAACTCCTCGATTACACTAAAAGAATGAGAGTGTTTTTCTACTTTCTCATAGATATGTCAAAAAGAATCACACATGAAAATGTCGCAAAACATAATAATGCTATTTACATTACAATACATTACATTACTCATGCTAGCACACAATATTTGAGCTTAATGAAAATGTTGAGTAAAGATTTCTCCTTGGGAGTTGCTTGAATCCTTGCCATCTATGCTAAAAGATACAGTCTTTAGATCATCTGCAGAAGATTCTGCACGATTTCGGACATTGGTGGCCTGAATTCAGGTTCCGACTGCCCAACAAAAAAGTAAGAGGACATGAGAAAAGTATGAAAGGCGACAGCTCGAAAAACATCAGTACAAACATTATGTGTATGTTTTTTAGCTATAGCAGAATGGCGAATTTACTAACAAAGTACCTCTTCTCTCCCTAGACTGAGTTGATTGTAAAATCTACTTAAGCCTAAATAGCTCAAATGTAGAGTTTGTTTTCTTGTTGGACATAGTTATATGCAGCCAGTAGGTTTATCCAAAACAGACATTTACCAAAACCCTGGAATTTAACTGGATTAAAGTCTCATTTTATGAAGAATAACCAGTAAAGTTTCTCACACGCGGTAACTCAAAACTGTAAGTGGGACATTACACTTCATTAAAGGAAGAGACTAACCTGAATACACAAGGAAATTATGTCAGCAAACCGAGACAAAGACTTGGATGGATAACAACCATTCAGGGAAGGATCAACCATTCTTGATAATGCATCTATATCATGCAGCCGTGGAATAGCCCATCGAACCAGCAACTGCTCCCCTCTAGGCCGGGACCTGGAAATCATATTTTAATGGGCTCAAAGTCAGGAGTTGTATAATTTTAGAAAAATATGTAGTTGCAACAATAACAACTAGCAAGGTGTTAAAATATATCTGTCAGAATGAAATTAACCTGTCATAAGATTGTCTTCCTGTGAGAAGTTCTAGCATAACAACTCCAAAGCTATAAACATCACTCTGACAAGTATAGTTTCCCAATTCAAGTTCAGGAGCACCATAGCCGGATCCTTGCAACTGAAAGTTATACTGAAGTTATCAACACTTTATTCATCGATAAATGCAATATGAGATGGACAGCTTTTTGATGCAAACCAAAATTAGCAGAAATACCAGGTCTTGTCCTTTCATTTTTATCCCCTCGAAATAGAAACAAACAACCATTGCTAAACAGAATGCACCAACTTTTAGCAGCCAATTCATGCTTTGGCACCTAGTTTTCATACTAATGAATAATGATGCAGTTTCTAGAAGTTGAGAAGGAAGTGTTTACAAGTTCAATGAAGATCACAGTCCAAAAGGATAAATTTTCCCATTACGAATTCAGAATAACTACAGTTTGCAAGTCAAATCTCCTGTTATTCTTGTT
>JAJOOS010020377.1:0-11662 GCA_029582725.1 Solanum chiquidenum | reverse complement strand
AAAATTGTGATTAAAAAGGTTGGAATCTTTTGGGGTGTGAGTACAAGATTGGCGACATACTCCCTCCGTCCCATTTTAAGTGTCGCTTTAGCTCTTTTCACGCCCATTAAGGAAAACAATGTTTAGTATAGTGCTTATGTAGAAAATTGTGATTAAAAAAGTTGGAGTCTTTTGGGGTGTGAGTATAAGGTTAGCGAAATACTCCCTCCGTCTCATTTTAAGTGTCACTTTAGCTCTTTTTCACACCCATTAAGAAAAACAATGTATAGTGTAGTGTGAAAAAGAACTATTCTTTAATGTTAAGGGTATAGTTGGAAATAATTAACTACTTTAGTCTAGAATTCCTAAAGTAACAATTCTTTTGAGCTAAAGCGACAGTTAAAATGGGACGGAGGGAGTACATATTTAGATAGTACTAAACATTCAGTTTAAGAAACCAAGGCAGACAAATTCTGTATGCTATTGAATAAAATAAGATGATAGGATTTATTTGTTTATTGAAGGAGACCGGTTTGAATGTAATATAGCTGGAATTCCACATTACAGAGAATTTACAGCTATAGTGCTGCAAGTATTCTCTGAGCTGTTGTTGATGCACATTTTAAATGAAAAACTTGTTTTTATATTGTTTTGTTAATGTTATCAAAGCAATATTTGTAGATAAGCTTCGAAGGTCTCTTGGGGTTAAGCGCAAAGTGTAGTTAAAAGCGCCTTAGTGTAGAAAGGCCCAAACATATAAATTGTGTGTGTGTATACACATATAAGCTGTCATACTTGATTATTGCCTTGGATCTTACACTGAAGCGCTGATTAAGCTAAGCAAAGTGCCAATCCCATGTTGTACAGAGCTTCGGGGCTTAAGCGCACATTTGAGAATGTTGGTTTTTGTATGTCTCACTATCTTGAGCTTTCTTAAATTAATTTTCTTTTACAATGAAAAAAGAGAACTATTGGAGCTAAAATATTTAGAAACCCCTGAATGAACATATCTATATCACTGAAGACAAAATTTATCTCATCAGAAATTCGAAACTTGCATTCTGTGAATGATCATTGCAACTTTTTGCTCCAATAGTTTTTCCCGTTACCCTTGTGCGCACCCAAAGGGTAGCGACTGCGTATTCTCTTGTCATAATAAAAATTGTTTTTCCCGTTACATTGCGTTATGCGGTGCTTATATGGAAATTGTCATTTTTACTTGATGAATGGAGTAAAGTAATAGTTTCATAAGTTGCTCTGGAATGTATAGACTTGACTAGTCGATTATGAGCATATATTGGTATGGATGAAGTTACACAAATGGGTGTTTCTTCCTAGAAGTTGAATATTTCAGCTCATATAAAGTCAAGCATTTTACTTCTTTTGCTTGCCATCTTGTCTTCTAATATAAGGCTTCACGCATAGTTGTTTTCATGTTCTCTTTCTTATTAGATCCGACCATGGTGTGTATTTCGTCAATCCAACAACGACAAACTATAAATCAGATTTGTCCTCGCTAAGTTTTGCTAGAAAGTTTCCCTTCAGCTTAAAAAATGGTAAAGGAATACTACGGGCTACATTATTATCAGGAGAAGATGATGTCTGGTCTTGTTTTAACAACCAAGGTGCAGAAAAAGGTTCTTTTGTCAATAATGGAGTCCAAAAAACTACAATTCAGCAACAACCTGACGAAATAGCTTTTGGAACACCCGCTGCCGTAATAGCTCCAAACAGAAGTGGGTTTCTCTCTGGTGTTGATGAATTTGACTTGGATCATACCGTTGAAGGATTCTCTTCTATTCCAGAGGCAATTGAGGACATTCGTCAGGGCAAGGTTTGTTTTCTCCCAAGACATGGACTCTTTTTGTTTTCTACATTTTCTAAAGTTTCGTACACGTCGAAACTTGTACTGTCATTTCTCTTAGTAATTTTGAAAAAAACTTGCAGATGGTAATTGTTGTAGATGATGAAGACCGAGAAAACGAGGGTGATTTAATTATGGCAGCACAATTGGTGACACCTGAAGCAATGGCCTTCATTGTAAAACATGGAACTGGAATTGTGTGCGTAAGTATGAAAGGTGAAGATCTAGACAGGCTTCAACTTCCACTAATGGTTCCGCCAAAGGAAAATGAGGAGAAACTCTCTACTGCTTTCACTGTTTCTGTGGTATGTCCGCTACTTTTTCTTTATACTTCTAAGACTATGTCGCTCGAACTCTTCAGAAACGTATTAGTGCGTGTCTGATCCTCCAAAAGTAGTGCATTTTTGGACGATCCGTCAAGGGTATGGCAACAATTTTGGAGAGTCCGAGCAACTTAGCTTCTAGAAGCTGCTATTCGGCTTGAGATTATTTTTTTACTGTATATCATGATTAGATTCCTCAAGACAGATCTTTTATTAAGAATAAGATCCGGATTGTGTGAGGGTAATGTTCATTAGGATCTATGGTTGCCCTTGAGCTGGTCCAAAAAACAATTCTTGTCATATATCCATATTGGATACATAATAGAGAAAATCATCGATAGATTTTGTTGAGTATATTTGTGATCCGAACAGAGTATAGAGAAAATCTGTTCTTTTAATGTTTGCTTAAGTGCCCAATGCCAACACTCATCTGAGCTAAGTCTTGTGCACTAAACTTTTCTTCAATATGTCAAATAGGTATGGAACTTGATCAGGGGCTCACAGTTTGTGCATAAGCATTTTAAGAGTTTTTCTCTATTGTTCATAGTCCTTGAAATAATGATCGAGAGCAGTTGTTTTTCCAATCATATCACTTTGCTTTTGAGGCTTGAAAAATCTTTTGTTGACTTGTCATGACTGCAATTTGTAATTTGGTTGGAATTGCTCCGTGTTCAGAAGTCAAAAGCATATACTATTAGGGCATGTTGCTCTGACAGTTGTTTAGTGCCCACAACTCAAATATTCTCAGCCATTGACACCAATTAGTTGGATCTGATAGGATGCAAAATATGGTACCACAACAGGTGTATCTGCACATGATAGGGCAAAAACAGTTTTGGCTCTAGCATCTGCTGATTCAAAACCCGGGGATTTCAATCGACCTGGACACATTTTCCCACTCAAGTATAGAGAAGGAGGGGTGCTAAAAAGAGCTGGCCATACTGAAGCTTCTGTTGATCTTGCTGTATTGGCTGGGCTGGACCCTGTTGCTGTTCTTTGTGAAATTGTGGATGATGATGGTTCCATGGCCAGGTTGCCGAGGCTTCGTCAATTTGCTGAGGCTGAGAACTTAAAGATTGTATCCATTGCCGATTTAATCAGGTAACGACTTGGATAAATGTGTAATAACATTAACAGCTTTCACAATTCTAACACTAATAATCCTGCGCTTGTTAAAAAATAAAAAAAGCTAATAAGCCAGGATTGCATCCTTCTGACATGTCAAAGAAGAAATTGAAGAATTTCCCAAGACGCTGCTGATTTAGAGAAATGGATGCATTTCAAAAAAGTTAATTCAAATGAGATTGTACTCATGAAGGCAACCTAAAAACCTTATGATTAATATTCTGGTTATTAACATATCAGCTTGTCCAAGCAACCTCCAACCCTCAAAGAAAAGTGAAAAGAAAACCTCTGTCAGGGAAGAATTGACGCAATTCAAAGCACAAGGTTCAACCAGTCTGATTTTCAAAGTTAATTCTGGACATCGGTTTATTCCCAAAAATAACTTCATACACTCAGAAACTGCACAAGGAGAATATTCAGGAATTTTGCTTTTAAAAAGTTATTTAAAAACTTCTTAAGAAAATCGTACTTAAGGAAAAAGTGGTATCTATCCAAGTAGTGATCGTCTTATAGTTGTAGATTTGACTGAAGGTACTGTCTTATAAAATGGGACTAAAGGGAGTACCTATTATCGCAAGTTGAAATCCCTTTTGGCAAGATAGAAAATGGATAACTCTCACTTGCTCCTTTAGTTTGAAAGACACTGTTTTCCTTATTGCTTGGTGTTTGGTTATGCCAATTCTTTAATACTAGGAAGATTCCGAGTGGATGAGAATTGATCTAATTGTCATTTCCCTTTGCAGAATTAAATAAAATAAAATGTGTCTTTCTAATATCAGTATTGGCTTATCCTCAATTGCATGATTCTGAATCTTTGACTTATATTATGAGTTGACAATATTCATTCAGCATAGATGTCAACATGAGCAACGAGAAACACGGTTGAAAGGACAATATGATGGTTTTTGAATTGGGCAAATCGAATAGGCTTTACAGGTCATGCATAAACTGGACAAGTCTAAACCTTTCCAGTTTCCTGAAGTATAGTTGTTCTTAAGATAACAAGACTAACCACTTGTTCATGAATATCTACTTTCAGAGAGTACTTTGTAAAGCCAACTATTACTTATTTGTGTCCCGATTAGTCTTGCGTCAAATGAGAAGAAGTATGACTTCTGTATCCTTTGGCAGGTATAGAAGGAAAAGAGAGAAACTGGTAGATCTCGCTGCTGCTGCACCTATACCAACAACGTGGGGACCTTTTAAAGCCTACTGTTTTAAGTCTGTCTTGGATGGAATTGAACATATTGCCATGGTCAAAGTAAGCAAAGTTGTGATTAGAGGGCTGAATGAACTTGCTTCTTTCATATTCTATGTGGATATCTCTCTCTTTAGATGATGGTTACCCTTAACTCAAAAAAAACAATATCTCTCTTTAGATGATCTTGTAGTTCTGACCATAATCACTAACTTTTTCTATAATTCCGTCTACTCCATTTCTTTAACTAATCTTGAAAAAAATTGTAATACTGTGAATACATGATTTGTTTAAATAGGGAGTATCCTTATGATTATTCTTTAACAATCATGACAAGGTTCAATTTTAATAGGGTGATATCGGAGATGGGAAAGATGTTCTTGTCAGAGTGCACTCGGAATGTCTCACCGGTGACATATTTGGGTCAGCTCGATGTGACTGTGGTAAGCAGTTAGCGCTTGCAATGAACCAAATCGAACAAGATGGAAGGGGTGTGTTAGTATATCTCCGTGGACATGAAGGAAGGGGAATAGGTTTGGGACATAAACTTCGTGCTTACATCCTGCAAGATGATGGGCATGATACGGTTGAAGCTAATGAAGAGCTGGGATTACCTGTTGATTCACGCGAGTATGGTATTGGCGCACAGGTATCAACTGCAAAGAAAGTTGTCATTTTTCTTGATTGTAAAACTAAACTTTTAAAATCTTTATCGGTCCTCCTTGATCTTATGGTTTCTTTTAACAAGGTTTGATCATATATTTACCGTGAGGGAGATATGTTAATAGTAGTGAAACAAGTGTGAGTTTCTTGAGCTATATGTTAATAGCAACTTGCCTTAATCCTCACATGAGACTTGTCTTTCCATTTTACAACAACATACCCAATGCAATCCCACAAGTGGGGTCTGGGGAGGGTAGAGTGTACGTAGATCTTATCTCCCTACCTTGGGAGGTAGATAGGTTGTTGTTGATACACCCTCGGCTCATTTCTTTCCATTTTCTGTTTATGTGTTTCTGTTAACTTCAACAATTGAACATTAACCTGTTGATTTGATTTCAGATACTACGAGATTTGGGTGTTCGTACAATGAAACTGATGACAAACAACCCCGCGAAGTATGTTGGGCTCAAAGGATATGGTCTGGCAATTTCAGGTAGAGTTCCCCTGTTGGCTCCTATAACTAGAGAAAATAAGAGGTACTTAGAGACCAAACGCGTGAAATTGGGGCACATATATGACTCCAACGACGATGCCAATGGCCACGTTAATAGTTCTGAAGTTGATAGAACGAGCCACGATGAATTACATGACAACACTGACTGAAAATCGTCTATCCAACCGCAGTGAAAAAACTGATTCAAGCATTTTCTGGTAGCCTATTCCAAACATTTTTTTAGCTCTGTTGGTTAAATGTACTTTTCTTCTTCTTCTTTTGCTCATGTAGAAGAGTACAAAGGGGAAGTGATTACAAAAGTTTTGAAGAAACATTTGTGTTGTAGGTGAAGTTGATCACAACTTGTTTGGGATCGAGACGTAGTTAATTGAATAAAACTCTTTACACGTAATGAAAAGAGGTATCGAATTGAATAGCAACCGCTCTATAAAATTTATTTTTAAGTTTTGATGACAAATTTTTATCACACGAGACATTGGATGTGAGACTCTATTGTGGTGGTGATTGTATCATTGGTAGTTCTTGCGATTGAGTTTTCTGTTACTGGCATCGACACCTTGTCAACACTGTTGGTTGGCTATCTGAATTTTCACCTTATTGGTGAGGGCTCGATTCCCTGTCTAGTAATTCTCTCCCCCTATTAACTCACATGTTACAAGTACACAAATCATTAAGTTAAGACTACAAGATCCAAAAATCTCTTGGCGATTGTATCGTTGGTAGTTCTTGTGATTGAGGTTTCCATCGTTGGTGTCGACACCTCATCAACTTGATTGACTATTTGAATTTTCACCATGTTGGTGACTGGTGAGGGCTCGACTCCCCCATCTTGCAATCCTTGCACCTTACCTCCGAGTACACAAACCTTTAAATTAAGACTACAAGACCCAAAAATCTATTATAATTTTTTTTTATATTTCATGATCTATCAAATAATTATGACACTTAAATTGGGACAAAAGGGTATTAAAAAAACTAATTAAATTAATTAGTCATTGAAAAGTACTTTATTGGTTTACATACTTATTTAAAGACTCAAGTTAAACATATTTAAAGACTTACTTAGTCAGTTGATTGATAATTTTTTTGGTCAATGAAATCTTCGTTATTTTAATTCTACAGAATATTAGTTCTGCAGATGTTATTTTTCTTACAAAAAAGACACATGATTTCTTATTCGCACCATTCATAAACTTTAAGTTGTGAATATGAATAGAGGCATTTTTTCAATTTCGACATTGATTTTTTAAACTTCTTCTGCATATTTACTTATAAACAATTATCAAGTTTCTGCTCTCTTTTTTTCAATTTATTTGAAAAAAATACTATATTATTTTAAACATAGGATAATAATAAGTAATATATTATGTGATATTATTTTATTGAGCACGAAATTTTTTAAAAAAAATTATGATCTAAACTATGTCGTAGCATTGTGATTATAAAGTATTTTTAATATAAGAATATATTTTTTTTTAAAAGAAAAGTATGTCAGGATACCCTACCTTATAATGATTAATTACTTGAATTATTATGGGATTCGATCCACCTATAATTTTTTTTGTACGGCATATGGTATTTAATTTTAAAAATATTTTAACTTTAGTCACTTATCCGAATATTTTAAACTCACACCACAAATTCATTTTTGCAAAAACAAATTCCCATAATTCTACTAAACTATTAGAAGACATCTAACGTCTATACAATTTTCGTAGTATTTAACTTTTTTTTTTGTTAGATTAAATCGTGATCTAAAATATCGATAAATTATAAATACAAAAATACTATAATACAGTAATATTAAAGAATTATTTCAAAAAGATATACAAAGTATTCTGCATTTTAGAAAAGGGTCGCATCTCAAATGCTATAAACAATCTATTCTAAATATTAATTAACTATTTTTAAAATTCAAACTTATAATTTATAGATCACATAAAAATATATTTATCGATATTTTAAAATCAAGAAAGATAGATACTTTTAATTAAAAGTAAACATATATTTATTGTTGTTTCAAGCTTCCATTCAACTATTCCAAAAGAAATGATAAAGCAAAAAAAAGGTCTGAAATTGTTGGTAAAAGAGAAAAATTCCAATTACTTTAAAATATTTAATCCTTATCTTGAGTAACAGGACCAACATTTATTTATTTTAAATACATTTTTTAGAAAGAAGCTGAAGACACGTTTATCACACCATTTCGGCATAATACATAAACATAACTCTTAACTTGGCTTCAACGGATAACTATGCCCCCAACTTTGAGTGTGCACAAGTAGGCTCTTAAACTTGTATAAAATTAAACGAGTAGACACATGTCCTACATGACATAATACACGTAGGACGCCACGTAGGACACAAAAGTTCCATGTAGGGTGCCATGTAGGACGAATGTGTCTATTTGTTCAACTTTATACAAGTTTAAGTGCCTACTTTGCACAACTAAAGTTAAAGGTCATAGTTGTCAACTGACGTTAAGTTAAGGATCATGTTTATATATTATGTCTTGCCTTTGTTACTTTAGGTCTTATATCATATAGTACAAAATATAGTATAAAAATAGTCAGGAAAGTGATGTAATAAATAATATAAAGACAGTTTATTTTTGTATCTTTCTTGAAAAAATAGTTTAAAATGTTTGGTAAAAATGCCCTTCATTAACAACATATTTATACTGGCAAATGATGTAATGCAGTGAATAAAAATATTTTTTCTTCAATTAGAAGTTTCAGATTGAGCTTTGAATATAAAAAAAATCTTGATAGAAAATATTTTCTACTAAATGAAGTCTTACGGGGTGTGAATCTAGAATAGTCGAACTCAAATACAGATATCGAACAACGAATAATAAAAAAAAATAAAAAATGAATAACATACTTTTTACCCACTACCAAATGCTTACCAACTGCCAAATTTGCAGCTACTAGTTAGTTGAATAATAATCACCATTTAATTCTAAGACCAAATATATTTATTTTATTTCTAGAGGTGTGAAATATGTTTTTTCAATTACCTTATGTGTATGTGGTGTTCGTAATGGAGGATAAGTCTATCGAGAAGGTGTACACGAGTTTCATATTGAAATAATAAATTAATTATTGAGGTATATACTTGAGTTTTAAGTGAATAATATCTTAATAATTGAACCAGAGTCATTATAATGTCGCCCCTTATTCCATGTACTATCCTCTTCAAAATTACTCTTGAAGTAATTGATTATCATCTCTAGAAAAAAATTATTTTCGTGGAATTATATGATACTACGCTTTTAAGTAGCGTATAAGAAATCTTGAAATACGAATACACAAAAAAGGAGAAACACTTTCAACTAACATAAAACTTGATCTCCAAGCAATTCCTTTAGAATTTTTAATAAACTTTTTGTTTCTTAACTTTTACATTACAAAAATATCTTCAATGATGAATAATTAAGACCTTTTCAATTCAACCCCGATTATTAGCGATCATGGAAAACGATTATATCATGTATGTCGACATATTTCGATATGTTAATTCATAATAACGATTTTCAAATATATTCCTTGATTGATCAATATTTCTATGAGAGACAAAATAAACTTAATGTATACATTTTTTCTTTTAAAAGTGGAAAATGAAAATAATTCTTTTAATTTGTGTCACACCTTATCAAAAGATCCCTTAATATCCTTACATGTCAAATTTTTTAAATACGAATATCAAATAATATTAAACTTGGCCTCTAAGCAATCCTTTTAGAAGATTTTACAAGTGTGTGTGCTTTTTTTTTTTGTAAAATATAAATTTACGGATCAAGTCTTAGATCATGATTTAGAATATGAAGTTATATTTTTTTTAGAGAATTTGAAATTCGGTGATTTCATATCACATGTCTAAATGTAAGCTTAATTTTCCAATTATGACCGTTAATTACTTACTTGTATTATCCGCACACATGTAATTAACATGCTTAACACTTATTCGATGTATGTCATAACAACTATAAGATGATCACTTCAATTTTAATGCATAATAATGCTTCTAAATATCTTTATCAATTTTTAATGTTTATGTTAATATTATTAGTTCATTAAATCTTTTCAATAGATTGCTTTGTATTATCAATAAATATTGAGATTCGTCTTTCTTGATCCTATAGCATCGGTAAAATAGATCACTTAATTGTATTCTCCATAAAATTCGAGATTTGTCGCTCATGATCCTATAATGGCTATAAAATAGATCAATTTATACTATTCATAAAATTGAGATCCGTCGTTAACCCTATAATGACTAAAAAATAAGCTTATAAAAATCAAGATTCACCATTAACCATGTAACGACTATCAAAATAGATCACATTATACTATTCATAAAAAATGAGATTCGTCGGTGTCCCTATAACAACTATAAAATAAATCAGTTTATACTACTCATAAAAATTGAAATTCGCCGTTGACCCTATAATGACTGTCGAATCATTCACTTTATATTGTCCATAAAAATTGAGATTGGACGTTGATCCTCTAATGACTACAAATAAATCACTTCATACTATTCATAAATGTCAAAATTCGTCGCCGTTGACCCTATAATGACTATAAAACAAATCACTTTATACTATTCATAAAAATCGAGATTTGCCCTTGATCCTAAAATGATTGCAAAGTCGATCACTCTATACTGTCCATAAAATTTGAGATTGGACGTTGACCCTCTAACGGCTACAAAATGAATCACTTTATACTATTCATAGAAATCGAGATTCGCCGTTGACCCTATAATGATTGTAAAATCTATCACTATATATTGTCCATAAAAATTGAGATTGGACGTTGACCATATAACATCTACAAAATAAATCACTTTATACTATCCATAAAAGTCAAGATTCGTCGTTGACCCTATAACGACTTAAAAATAAATCACTTTATACTATTCATAAAAATTGAGATTCATCGTGGACCCTATAACGATTATAAAATAAACCACTTTATATTATCCATAAAAATTGAAAGTTGTCATTAACCGTATAACAACTATAAAATAAATTACTTTATAGTATCCATAAAAATTAAGATTTGCCGTTGACCCTATAACAACTATCAAAATAGATTAGTTCATACTATTCATATATTTTGAGTGTCGTCATTGACCCCGTAACAACTACACAAGTCGAGATTCATTAACCTTGTAACGACGGTCAAAATAAATCAGTTTATACTATTCTTAAAAATCGAGAGTCATCATTGACCATATAACAATTATAAAATAAATCACTTTATATCACCCATAAAAATTAAGATTCATCGTTGACCTTATAACGACTGTCAAAATAGACCATTCTATACTGATCATAAAAATCGAGAGTCGTCGTTGACCCTATAATAATTATAGAATAAATCACTTCATACCATCCAAATAAATGGAGATTCGTCGTTGACCCTTTTACAACTGTAATATACACTATTTTATACTGATCATAAAAATTAAAAGTCGTCGTTGACCCTATAACGTCTATAAAATAAATCACTTTATACCATCCATAAAAATCAAGATTTGTCGTTTATGACCATATAACAATTATAAAATAATTCACTTTATACCATCCATAAAAATTGAGATTCACCGTTGACCTATAACGGTTATAAAATTGACCACTTTATACGATCCATAAAAATCAAGTTCCGCCGTTCCAAACCCTAAAAATGGCTATAAAATAAAATACTTCGTACTATAAATAAAGCTCGAGATTCATCGTTTCCGACCGTGCTTCACGTTAATTATTTTCTCTAATTCTTTTTCTTGTAAGAAGTGGAGAGAACAAAGAAAGTGAGGCTATTTCCCAATCCAAGTAAAACAAGGAGACAAATTAGAACCAAACTTTTCAGCTTTCTCTGTTCACTGTTTACGTCTCTGTTTGCTCTGTTTTCTACCTATACATACAAATTATATACATATATATACACCCTTTTTCTCGTACTATCCGTCCCTTTCTTCCTCCACCCCCC
>JAJOOS010020376.1:0-17353 GCA_029582725.1 Solanum chiquidenum | reverse complement strand
GAAAGGTTTGTAGAAAGGGGATTCTTCAAATATCCCATGTTGTAGGGGCTTCAAAGAAAGCTTGTAGTTTAGGGGTGCGCAGGTTTGGAACCCTATACCAATGGAGAGATATTGTAAATCCTCAGAAATTTTAACTAGCAGTGAAAAAGAGATAAGGTCAATCCACAGAAGGGTTCTCGGGACATGAAGAGGTCCAAGATCTGTCACCTTGCCCGTAGAGTTGCACCTAACAACTGTGAAAGACCACACACGCCTAGACGGTCCGTGAAGCATGACACGGATTGTGAGGTTGTCCGTGAAAAGGGAATAAAACCCCCAAGGCTACTATGAAGGACCACGGATGCCTAGACGATCTGTGAAGCTTCACACATACGGTGAAGTCATTCATGAAATGGACTTATCAGGTTTTGAGTTTTGGGTCAACTTCAAACGATCATATCTTTCAACACAAAATGAATTAGGTGGCCTGTGAACTATCAAATTAAAGGTTATTTGAGTCCTCGTTCCAACGTTGCCAAGAGTAAAAATATATTCATGTGTTAGTGAATCCCTTTCAGGAAAGTCAACATCACGAGCCACTAGAAAAGTTGTGATGCTTAAAACAGCTCGTGAAGCCTCTTGTGAGAGGAACCTCATCAATTTTAAGTCAGGGCCGTGTTGGCTTTTCCCCCTTTGCATTTGGTACTTAAACTACATCATTATGTACTTAAACTATGTCATTTTACTTTGTCTAAAACTTATTAATTACTCAGAAACTACTTAAAACATTCATTCTCCTAAAATCATCATACGTAGAAAGAAAAAAGAGAAAGAGGTGATAGTTTTCTCTCCAAAATAAGCAAAGCTTTCCTTCAAGTTCACCCCTGAAATCCAAAGGATTTCTCCATAGTTTTATTCACCAGGTATGTGGGTTTTCAGTAAGGGTTTCATTCTCCCTTATCCCAAAAACTTCATACTCCTTTTTCAAATTTTATGGCTTTTTGAAACTAGGGTTCTTGTTCAACTATGCATATTCTTTAAAAAATTGATCCTTGTGATTAGGAATAAATTCTACACTTATTTAAATGAGTTTGCATTAATTCTTATGGTCATTTGAAAGGAACAGAACTTAGTCTGTAATTGTAGTATTTTCACATGAATTAGCTCTTCTCCAGTATTTAGCTCAGGGTGTTAGAATTTAGTTTTTAATAGAATTTAGTCAGCTTTTTGTCCACAACTTTTCTTAGAAAGTTCTATCTTATGAATTCAGGACCACAATTTAAAATGAGCTACTAGTGTTCAATTTGGGAGTAGTGTTTAGCTTTGTGTTGGACTAGGTTTTAACATACCCTCATGTCCAAGAACTACGTGCCATCATACGATTATAAGTCCCCTCTGTTGGGCATCAATTATAGTGATGAGGTCACAATAATGCCTTTTTAAACCGGAAAGTTATATTGGGTCCTCTCGATGGGGCGTATAAATTGGACTCTATGTTTTGCTCACATGGTTTAGGTAGGTTAATAAACTCTCCCACAATATTAGCTTTAATAAAGTACTTATGGCCCGTAGTTGTATTTATTCTTCATTTTTCAGCATGCTTCCAGTTTACTCTTGCATTCTAGTTTTTACGCATTATTGTATCTTGGGCCTATTGACTTTAGTTCAGTACAGTTCAGTTACACCCTTGACTAGTATATTTTCATGTTAATATATATTCATTTAGCTTTACATATCCCTCATGCTCAGAACATTTGAAGTACTGTGACGTACTCTATGTTGCATCATATTATGATGCAGGCTCATGTTCTCAAGTCCAGCCATGTGATTAGCCCATACCGGCACCACATCACCGATAGTCAAGAGTGAGTCC
Organism: Solanum chiquidenum; assembly: GCA_029582725.1. Taxonomy (NCBI): domain Eukaryota; kingdom Viridiplantae; phylum Streptophyta; class Magnoliopsida; order Solanales; family Solanaceae; genus Solanum; species Solanum chiquidenum. The sequence goes on along the minus strand of JAJOOS010020376.1, from coordinate 15,501 downwards.
TCATCATCTAAGGAAATTTCTTTATGTTTTTTGTGTAGTTAGTTCATTTATAGTTTTAGCATTTTAGAGTTAGCTGGGGACTTGTTCGAACAGCTAATCAGTATTAGAGGCTTTCAAACATTGAGTCAAACTCTGTTATTTTGGGTTGTTCTACTTTGAACTCATTTCTTTCATTTAGATATCCTAAGTTGAATTCCTTTAGATTATATTCACTAATCAATTATGCTTCTGCTTATTTAGGGTTATTTCAATATGCTTGTGATATGCCTGATTCAGGGTTAGCTTGGGGTCACTTGTGACCCTTGGTCTCATGTTAAGTCTAGAGGTAACCTTGGAGAGTGGCAATGTTGATGTTTATAATATCATAATTATGTTCATGGATTATTCTTATACACTTTAGAAAGGTTCACATCCATACACAATTTCAAGAATGAGGGGCAAAGACTTTATCCCATTGATCTCAATCTTACTCCATAAAGTTATGGATATTAGCCTCATGATATGAACCTATTCATATAAAAACTCGTGTCTCATAGTATGCTCAGTATTGTAAATTCATGATTTGATCTCAATGGCTAGAAATATAATGTAATGTCATGCATATTCTTATATCAGAATTCTTGAATTAATCGTGCTTATGATCTTTCACCTTGAAGTTCTTTCTATGATCATTTTTACTTAAAGAGTGATGTTGATGATAGTAGGTGAGTGATGATAGAAGGAGAAGGTTGATGTTTCTTATGTTGGTAGCAGTAATGTGCTTATTCTATCTAAGGTTATAAAAGTGAAGGAAGGATAAATGATGTCTTGCTATGAGTAAAAGTTAGATGAGAGTAGTTAGTTAGTTCCTAATAGTAATGCATGAAATCTCAATTGATAGAGATCACTAGAGGAGGAGGAATTCTTAGAATGATTGGTTAGTAGGAGTCCATGGATTGGCTATAGTTTTAGGCTTTAACGTGGTGTTGTTAGGTGTGGATTAGTACATGATGCATTAGATGCGTATTGACTAGGACCAAGTGTTTTATTGAATGTAGTTGTAAGGAGTTGTATTCATGGGATGAGATTTCCTAAAGATGCAATAAACCTGAATCTTGTGGCTTAGCTTAGTATAAACATCTCATGCTTATCATCTTGTGATTTAGATATTACGCTTGACCACAATAACAACAAACAATTTGACTTAAACATTTGTAAGAGTAGTGATATACTGTTGTTGGAGCTATGAGTTGCCATTAATGAATTGTAGTAATGAGAAAGGAGAGCATAGTTGAGAAGTGATGCTAAGATTAAAAGATACCAGTCATATCACTCAAGGCATTGTCGTCATATTCTTACTTCATGTCTAGATACCCTTGGTTCATCTCATGGCCTGTAATCTTCAAATCTTATGTGAGTTTCGGGCCAAGGGCCAAGAGTGCTCGAGTCCAGTTTCAAAAACTATGAATATTAATCACATCAGCCTATGTTAGTAGAAAAGCTCATAAGTACAAATATAGTAAGAGTAACTCCTTTCCTTTCCATGCTTAGTTCATCCATCATTTGAGGATGAATGATTTTAAGGGGGAGATATTGTAACACCTTGAAATTTTTTAAGCTAAGGCCTGAACCATTCTTTATTTGCATGGAAAATCGTAGTGGTGAATCTTAAATTGCTCATATGTGTAAAGGTCATTTATTTGGGGGTTCGAATGGATTTGGATAAGACTTAATGTCACAAGAACCACATAGCACAAAGTTAAGTTTGAAGTTTCATTTTCGATTTAATTTTGACATAAGAGTCTACTTAGGTCAACTTAAAAAATGATCATATCTCCCATAAAATAATGAATTAGGTGGCCCATGACCAATCAAATTTAAGGTCTTTAAGTCCTCTTTCCAATGCCATCTAGTTTGCCTTGTTTAGAGTTCGAAGTAAAGAGTTGTGGACATTTTACCCAAGACAGACATATCAGAGTTTTCTGAGTTTGTGAACGATGGATCCAACCTGCGGGCCGTAAGTTGTATAATGACATATCCTGTCAAGTCGTCGGTAAATTAGTGGCAGTCAAATTTTGGGACCCAATTCCTATAGATCCATTCTACGGGCCGTAAGAATTCCTCCAGGCCATCGTTTGGACCCGTAAATGGACTTTTGACCATTAAAAATTCAAAATAAATTTCACGAAAGGGATTAATTTCTGTAGATCAAACACCAAACTGTAGATAGTCCCATGGACAGTTTTTTGCAACATTTAAAGAATGGTAGTTCAGTCTTTTCCGACCTCTTCTAAGCCTGAACCATGACCCTTTTTTACCTAATTAAGGGTCTAAACAGTGTTAAAATATTATTTTACGTTCTTTAAGACTTCAAAGACATAGAGAAAGGATTCAAGAGGAGAAAACTATGGGTTTCGAGCGGTCTTCAAATTTCATCAATTTCACCAAGAACTTTGTTCTTCCCAGATATGTAAGACTATCGTAGGGTTGTACTAGTTCGTTCTCACGCCTTACATCTACTTTCAAATAAGTAAATGTGTAATCTAGGGTTCTATACTTAGATTTGAGTATTCTTGAGATGAGTTGATTTTGAGTTCATGAGTTCATGAGTTCCTGATTCTTTTTGAAATTCCTATTTATTGAATTGCTATACGTTATGCATTGAGATTCTTGAGTTGATTGGTTCATGTATATATTTCTTCATGAACACTATTAGTTGAGTATTTATTGAGTTATTGTTGAGATTCTTTTTAACTAAACAATTATCTTATATTGATTTTTTGAGAAAGTAAAGAGGAGTTTTGAGGAAAGTTTAAAGAGACATTTTGAATCAATTTTAAAGGAACTATTGATCCCTAAATTTATCATTTTAAAATATAGAAAACAGAAAATTTTATTTCTAAATGATTAATGAGTTCAAAGTTATTTCACAGCAATTACCTCTTTTAGGAGGAAATTTTGAGCTGTTACCTCAAGTTGAGAAAGTTTATACATTTGAGCATGAATATATATTTATTGGGAGTAGTATTGAGCATCGATATGAGGTTGACTTAAGACAACTCATATTCCTCATAAACCATATAGCTGATGAGAACACTATGAAAGATACTTCATCCAATACTAAGCATCAACGATCGTTCAATAGTAATATAACCCAACTACTGAGTTGGGGTCGAGTCCCAAGGGAGTGGTTCGTACTCAAGAATCAATAAAAAATCATAAATATTCTCAAGTCAATCATAGCTAAAAATATTTATGAAGAAAAACATGGTTTAAATTATAGGTGACACAAGTGTCAAATATAAGGGGGTTTGTTTGTATTATCAACTAAAACAACAAATAACACGAAAATACGAATATAGAGACGGGATTCTTGGGATGTAATAGGATTATGGGCTAAGGTAAACAACCGGGTAATTGTAATTAATAGTAAGCAACTACAAATCAGTGAATAAGGTAGACTTTAGTGGGGATAAACTTTCTCTCGAATAATTTATCTAGAATCAAATTGGTTTCTCTCGAACACCAATAAGCGGCAATGAAGCACATCCTTCGCTTTAGTCCATTCATTCTCTCGAGCTGAATGTGTGGAAAAGGGTTTAGCATTTACTCACTCGAGCTGAACCCATGACAACCCAATACCCACAGACCATTGTTTCAGTAGTTTTGGTTTTAAAACCTCTCTCAAGCAAGCCAAAAACACGAAGTTAAGATTGTATTTGCAACTACAACCCATTAAATTCAACCACAATTATTGAACGAAATCACTTTTAAACAACAAATAAACTATCAATTAACAATACCCAACAGTTAAATCAACCCATAATCACATAATCACACCCCAATAATTGGAGTTTTTGTTAGACATAGTAAAAAGATAGAAATCGATACCGAAATGTGTTTCCATCAACTGGGTATGATTGATATTGTCTTTACAAACATCTAAGATGAAGAATCTTCAATACCCACTTCCAATTTCTTAGAAATAGAAATCTTCAAATCTTCAAAGGTAAGGAAAAATATCTGTCAAACTCAGTTCTAAGTTCTCAGCTTTAAAATCTGAATAATACTATGATATCAGATGCTAAGCTAAAAATTTAAACAAGTATTTACAGTTGTCAAAAAATGTGTTGTGAAGGACCAGTCAGCGCAGTAAGTCGGGATCATCGATCCACTCGGCGATCCGCTCTTTGGTTATTTGTATCGCCTTTTTAATTTTTCCTTCGGCATCCTTGAGGTCCTGTAACTTTGGGCAATAAGGCACTGCATCGCGGAACTGTTCGGTGACTCACCGACTGCTCTTTTCTATCACCGACTTGATTTTCTCCTTCAGGGCTTGGCACACTAGAACATTAGGCGAGACCAAGGCCATTCGGTGATTCACCCAATGATTTAGGCGATCCTCAGGCCTTCTTTTCTTCGTTCTTTCAGATGCCTTGTTCCTTTTTGCTCAATAGTGTCCATGCTTTGTCCCTAAGTCCAAATACCTGAAATTCAAGTATTTACATCAATTATTGAGACAAAATATGCATTAGAGGACACTAATTCTATTAAAATTAAACCCTAAATGATTCCAAATCGTGGACTCATCAGTAGCAAACATGAGTAAAGTATCATACTTTTAGATAACTCCTTATTGCTTTCGAGCACAACTTTAGTGGATCCACTATGTTACGGTGCCCGATATCCCAGCAAGGTATACAATAGTTCTGGCTGTGTGGGTGAGACATTTTATCATTACGTAGCTCATAGTGATAGTTGTCGGTTAGACAATCTCCCAAATAAGAGAAAAGAGGATTTTATTGTATTTTTATATACATCCTTGAGTTAAAATCTTTTATTTATGAAGCTTTAGATATTGTCATCTCTTGTTATTGCTTTCTATTAAGTTGATTTGAGGTATGTATCCTTTCAGCCTTATTAGTTCAGTTAATTATCCATTCGGCTATATTACATACTGGTGCAATCAATGATTGATATCATTCGACCTGTATATTTTATGATGCAAATACAGGTGTTCAAGATCATCAACAGGTGTTTCATTGAGATCACTTTGTGCTTCACATAGCTTTGGTGAGCCTCCTTGCTTTCTGGAGGATTTCACATTTAATTTTGAGTTATTGTTGAGTTGTCGTGGGTCTTGTCCCGACATATATCCTAGTTTTAGAGGCTTCATAGATAGTTAGAGTTGAGGAGTTTTTCACATTTAATTTCGAGTTATCGTTAGAGTTGAGTGAGTCTTACGCTAAGTAGTCAGCTATTCCAAGGGTTCTGGGGATCAGAAATGGTTCTCCAGTGCCGATCACATCCAGGGTATCGGTGATATACCGTGAGTTTATAGTATTTTTAATACATTTCACTTAAGAGTTGTGTGTGTCTAGGGATTGTTTGTATTAGTTTTTATGTGTTTTTATCATGTTTTGCAGAAAAATATTTAGGCGCGAAAGTAAAGAGACAGCTGAAAGAAATGCAGAAAAGGGCATCTACAGAGGTGATCTACGGACCGTAGGTCCATTGACGCTCCGTAGATCACCAGGAGAGGCAAATCAGGGAAATTTGACCAAGTGTGGAACGATGGTGGCTATTGATGGTCCGTAGATCAATCTACGGACCGTATTGTTGATCTGTAGAATGATACTGCGAGGGTTCCAGTACCTGATTTTTGAAGATTCTAAATGTGGAGCTACGGAAAGGGATTGATGGACCGTAGATTGATCTACGGTCCGTACTAGTGTCTCGTCGTTTGATTCAGAGAAGCTGATTTTTGGGATGCTAAAATATTTTCCAAGTCCTGGCTGACGCAAGGGACTCACGGACCGTAGATCCATTGACGGTCCGTGAGTCAGTCTCATGGAATGAAGATGTGTACCTGAACAAACTTTCCTTATTTTATTTCCCTTTTAATTTAGGACTTGTTTTCTATAAATAGGGTATGTAAACCTTGTTTTTGGGGAGGAGAATTTATTACTTTTATTCTGGTTCTTGACTTGGGAGATTAACTGGCAACTTTAGCAATTCTTAATTTCCTGAGTTCGTTTTGAAGATTTTGGTGTTGCAATTCAAGTTGAATTTCTGGGTTTATTATTCTTCTTACATAAGTTCATAATTCTTTCATCTAAAACAATGAATTGTATTCATATGATTATGGGTAACTAAACTCCACAACTAGGGTTGTGGGAACCATGAGTGATTAACAAAGTATGAATAGTAAATAGGCAATTCTTGAATGGTGTTTTGCATGCATTGATAATTCTTTCATTTAGAAGACTTTTTAGAGGTTGCAAATGTTAAAACTCACCTTGTTGCTACTTGCCGGACCAAGGAGGTAAACAACAAGAAAAGAATTATCAACATAGATTTAGTGTGATACTATCTAATAGTCTAGTGTCGATTGGTACGAAGTAATAACTAAGCCAAACATCTATGTGATTTCTAATATGAGGTAAAGGTAAGGGTAAGTAAATTATACACATGTAGTCTGACCAAGGTGTGGGGTGAAATTCTCTAGATATCGGACCAAGGATTTAGAGATACCTAACTTATCACTTTGCATGTAGTACACTAAGAAAGGATTGCGTTTACTAGGATTACTGCATTATGAGCTTGTGGGGAACATGCATACCCAAGTTAATTCTCTCATCTTGATAACAACCAAAATTGACTTTTGTTTACTGAGTACTTACTGAATGCTTACAATTTGTTTCACAAATTCCCCCCTTTTAATTACTTGTTTCTGGAAGTAATATGACTAAACGAATATAATTGTCGGTTAAAGTTAAATCTAAACCATTTTCCTCGTGGGATTGACCCCAACCTACAAGTTAGGTTCTTTACTTGACAACGATCGCTTATGCTTCTGAAAAGAGGTGCAATTTGAGTGTATCAAATTTTGGTGCCGCTGCCGGGGAATTTGGCTTTTAGATTTATTTTAACTACATTATTGAACTTTAGTCAAATATTTCCTAATTTTACTTTTTTTTGTTTTTGTCTCTCTCAGGTTCTAACTCTAGTGTATGCCAAGTACACAGAGGCAGGGTGAACAACTTACTCCTTACGATCTAGAGTTGAACCGAACTTTGCAAAGAATGAACAATCAAGGTGTTCAAGTTAATCCTATTGGAGGCAATTTAGGTGATGAAGTTGAGTTGCAACCTCCGAGGGAAGTTGGTGGGGACAACCACGTTCCAACTGAAAATCAATTGGGAGATGCATTAATGGTGCAGGGTCCACCAGGCCCCATGACTGCATGATAACTGTAGGGGCAACATCAATATTGCTGACTCTGATGGACCTCTTGTACTACCCCCTTTGCCTCCGGGGAACATATTTGTAGTGACCAGTATCTTGATGCAGATGTTTACAGCTAGGGGCTTGTTCTCGGGGTCACCATCATAGGACCCACATGCTCACATAGCCAAGTTAAGGGTGGTTTGTAAAAGTTGTGTAGGTCGACCAGACTTGGATATGGATGTCATCGGATTGCCAGTATTCCCTCTGTCACTGACAGGCGATGCTGTTGTATGGTTCACTGAGCTCCCTTATAACTCAATCTATACATGGGACCAACTGAGGGATGTGTTCTTAGCAAGATATTATCCAGTGTCCAAGAAGCTCAATCATAAAGATAGGGTCAACAATTTTGTGGCATTACCTGGAGAGTCTGTGAGTAGCTCTTGGGACAGATTCACTGCATTTGTAAGAGGTGTTCCGAATCACCGTATTGATGATGTGTCGCTGAAGGAATATTTCTATCGAGGTCAGGATGACAACAATAAAGCAGTGCTTGATACTATTGCTGGAGGATCATATGGTGAGTGCACATACGCGTAAATTGCAGAAAAACTGGAGAAGATCTCTCTTAACAATAAAGAATGGAGCACTAGGAGGTCGGATACTAGGAGAAACACATATGCCGTTCATACTACAAACAACCAGTCTGCGGATGAGATTTGTGAGAATATGGCTCAGATGAGGACCGAGTTGGGGTTGGTATTGAAACATGTGAGCGGAAGTGCGGAAAAGGTAAATGTTGTGATCTACTTGACTAGAACTCCACCACCAATTGAAGAATGTTACTATGAAGAGGATGCTTATGCGGCGAATGATCAGACGGGGGGTTTCCTACCAAACGCCCAAGGATCCAACACGGAAAATTGGCGCCAAGGTCAAGGAAACCAAGGTCGGAACTATGGAAATTACAATCGAGAGGGTCAATATGTCCGGGAAGGAATCTTCAATCGCGACAACAACTACAACCGAAACAACTATGGCAACAGAAACGATCGGGTTGGACCTTATGTTCCCCCTCAAAATCAGGAATCTGGTACTAGGGAATCTGGAGGCAATCTGGCGCATATTGAAGATATGATGCAGAAGATGATGAGAAGGTTTGATGCAACTGATGAGAATGTGAAGAAGATGTGAAATAACTTGTCTGGTATTGGTCAAAAGGTTGATGCCCATGCAACATCAATAAAGCATCTAGAGCAGCAGATGACTCAGTTGTCTACTACAGTGAACCCACGTCAACCTGGCACTCTTCCTAGAAACATCATCCAGAATCCAAATAACGATGGTCATTGTATGGCAGTTACTACTCGAGGGGGTAAGCAACCATAGATCCACCTATGCAGTCTGTGGTGGATGCTGAGATTAGAAAAGAAGATGATGTGGTAGAGGTTAGATAGGAGTCTGAGAATGCGGCTGAGAAAGAAGCGGAGATATCTCAGAAAGTGGTCCCCTTACCTAGACCTCCACCACCATTTCCACAGAGGTTAGTGAAGAATACTAAAGATGGTAAATATCGCAGGTTTATTACTATGTTGAAGAAACTTTCCATCAACGTGCCGTTGATAGAAGTTTTGGAGCAAATGCCTGGGTATGCGAAGTTTATGAAAGATATGGTGACAAAGAAAAGGTCTGTGAGTTTTGAAAATGATGATAGATTACAGCATTGTCGCGCTATTGCTACAAGGTCTCTTTGTAGAAGAAGGAAGATCCTGGTGCTTTCACGATTCCATGTACTATAGGGTTGTTACAACTAAGATATTGTGTGATCTTGGTGCTAGCATCAACCTCATGCCATTGTCCATTTATAAGAAGTTGGGTCTAGGTGATCCAAAGCCTACTACGATGCGGTTACTTATGGCCGATCGAACCGTGAAAAGGCCCATTGTTGTACTCCATGATATGCTAGTGAAAGTGGAGTCGTTCATCTTTTCGGTGGATTTTGTGATTCTTGACTGTGAGGTTGATTTTGAGGTTCCCCTCATCCTTGGGAGACCATTTCTTGCCACAGGGCGTGCGTTGGTTGATATGGACAAGGGGCAGATGAAGTTCAGACTGAACAATGAAGAAGCAACTTTCAATATTTGTAGGTCCATGAAGTAGAGTGGTGAGTTCCAAATGGTATATGATATAACTTACAGAGTTGAGAGTGGACCAGAAGTACAAATTGAAGAGCGACTAGGTGTCGAGGCACTAGCAGCAGTTATGATGAATTTCGATAGTGATGGTATTGAAGAATATGAAGAGATGGTAGTTGTACTCGATAGGTGCGAATATCGGTCAAAACCAAAGAAGTATGAGTTAGACATGAAGAATCGTGAATCCCCACCTGCGAGACCATCTATTGTGGAGGCACCGAAATTGGAGCTTAAGGGTCTACCACCACATTTGAGGTATGTATTCTTGGGTAGAGATAATACTTTGCCGGTCATCATTGCGGCAGATTTAAATGCAAGACAAGTAGAGTGCTTGGTGACTGTGTTAAAGATGTTCAAATGAGCTATTGGGTGGACTATTGCGGATATTATTGGGATTCGTCTCGGTATTTGTTCTCACAAAATCTAACTCATGCCAGATTATAAGCCTGGTATCGAGCACCAGAGAAGATTAAATCCACCTATGCAAGAGGTTGTTAAAAAAGAGATCATCAAGTGGTTGGATGCCGGAGTTATCTATCCTATTGCAGATAGTAGTTGGGTATGTCCTGTTCAATGTGTGCCCAAGAAAGGTGGGATTACTGTGGTTCCTAATGAGAGAAACGAGCTTGTTGCGATGCGGCCCGTGACTGGATGGAGAGTCTGCATGGACTACCGAAAGCTAAATGCTTGGACAGAGAAGGACCACTTTCCTATGACATTCATGGACCAGATGTTGGATAGACTTGTAGGGAAGGGTTGGTATTGTTTTCTTGATGGGTATTCGGGCTACAACCAAATTTCTATAGCCCTGGAAGACCAAGAGAAGACCACCTTCACTTACCCTTATGGGACTTTTGCTTTCAAACGGATGCGATTTGGGTTGTGCAATGCTCCAACGACCTTCCAGCGCTGTATGATGTCGATATTCTCTTATATGGTGGAAGACACTATTGAGGTATTTATGGATGATTTCTCTATGGTAGGCGACTCTTTTGATCGATGTCTGAATCATTTGGTTGAGGTACTTAAAAGGTGTGAAGATTGCAATCTGGTGCTGAATTGGGAGAAGTGCCACTTTATGGTGAAAGAAGGGATAGTTCTAGGTCATCGAATTTCTGAGAAGGGCATTAAGGTAGTTAAAGAGAAAGTTGAGGTAATAGAAAAACTCCCTCCACCTATCTCTGTAAAAGGTGTTAGGCCTATGTTCTTGATAAAGTCTGAGTAATCAAGAGGCATGCGTCGTGCCACGACGTTAAATCAAGCGCTACTTGGAAGGCAACCCAAGATGTACAATATAGCCAACAATAGGTTTTTGTTTTCCATCTAGTAGTTTTCTTTGTTTAGTTGATTCTCTGTATTAAATTAGATAGGTGTTTTAGTTTTGTATTAGTGTTGGCTAGAATTAGCATAGGGTCCGTGTCTAAAAAGTGTCCAAAAATGTAAAAAGAATAGCCTAATGGTTGCTACATGTGCAGGCGAGCTATGAAAAATTTGCAGAAAATGGTCTGGTGCAGAGGTCTACGGACACCATTGACGGTCCGTCGATCCATCCACGGACCATAAATGGAGTCCGTAGATCCCAGGTAAGCCCCTAAACTTTTCCAAGTGTAAGGGTGATCTACGGTCCCAATTTACGGACCGTAGATCGACCCACGGACCGTAGACGGGGTCTCGTGGGTCCAAAACCCAAATCTACCGAGATGCCAAAATGCTGAAAGAGAAAGAGAAGATGGCTCGGCTTATTACTGAAGAGTGCAGAGTCCTCACGGGGAGCTTACACACTATTCCTGACATCCACCATCTTTTACAGCTTAACAAGTGTGATTCGATGGCTCGAGACCCTAGGACTTATAGCGAGGAGATTGTGCGGGAGTTTTATGCCTCCTATGCTGCCACTCTCCAAGGTTCGATTGACAAGAGGTCCAAGCCCACATCCCAAGACCCTATCACTTCTACTATGGTCCGAGGTTTTCCAGTGGACATATCACATGGAACCATCAACCGATTCCTCTATGGCCCTGGTCCTGATCACACTTGGGCTCTCAACACAGTCGAATTTGATTACAGATAGGATGTTATGAGGACTGGAGCCTTCACGCGTAATGCAGAGCAGAGGGAGGCTGTTACACTTTGGTTGGCTAAATATATTATTGCAGATGGCGAGCGTGCGGAGTGGGTCACTGCACTACGGTTGGGTATCCGAAAGGCCACATTAAATTTTGTGGCCAAGTTCTTCTGGTTGTTGGTGCGTAACAGGGTGTCACCCACAAAAGCTGACAACCAACTCACATGGGACAGAGCCGTCATGGTTGCAGCGTTAGTAGAAGGATTGGAGATTGACTTTGCCCGCATGCTGCTGGCAGAAATTCACGAGAGGGCGTTCAAAACCTCCACTACTTACCCCTTTCCATGTTTAATTTTCCAATTGTGCAGGGACTCTAGAGTGCCGATCTGATACTGTGATAGGTTGATCCACCCTACGGGGACCTTAGATGTTGGCCTAATTTGGGACGAGGTGAATGTGGCAGCACCTCGCAGAGGGCCGCGGATCGAGGTGCCATTGGGTACTGATTTAGTAGATGATGTGGAGCAGATGCAGGGTGATGCGCCTTCCCCTCCAGTCCACACTGATCATGCCCTATCCTCCTCTTCTCAGGCCGCTAGTCAGGCCCCCAGCTCATCTAGAGCCACCCCACCTTCGGGAGCCAATGTTATACCACTGGTCCAAGTCCAGAAGTTAGAGGCTCAGATGGCCACCTTGCTGCACCATATTAAGCCCTGGATGTGGAAGTTGATTGCTGAGTCCGAAGAGAGAGTAGAAAAGAGGATGGAGGCGAAAACGGACCATAAGGTCCAAGTAGTTCATAAGCGGCTCTATGTGTTCGAGTTGAGAGTTCTAGAGAGTCCAGCTCCCACTACTGATATGTCCTCTTTTCAGACCGAGCTAGCTAGTCTTCGGGCCGATGTTGACGCCATCCTGGCCACATCACTTGTTGACCCACAGGCTGCACCCTCTGCATTAGATGATGATATAGTCCTGGGTGCACTATTCATTGGAGAAGATGCGGAGGAGCAGACCGAGCCTGCACGTGCTCGCTGTAAGAGGCACCGATCTAGTCACAAAGTTGAGCTCAAGGAGGAGGAAAAGGCTAGCAAGAGGCAGCGCAGGCAGGAGAAAAAGGCACGGAAAGCCCGTGAGATGATTGTTGGGGCGTCGAGTTAGATGCCTGTGAGGATTGATGTGAGCATCACTGAAGGTGAAATTAGAGTGACATATAGCACTACTGATGGTGCTGTCTTTGTTGATGTGGGCATTACTGAGGGTGACCCGAGTGATGATTTATTGGGCTCCGGGAAACTGGACCCACCCGCTTGTTGATGTGTCTTCGGCACTATGCACCACAAGTTTGCTTCACCCAATCCATTATCTTATACTGTTTTTATATGAATTGGGGACAATCGTATCTATTTTTGTTGGGGGTGGAGTAAATGGATTGTGAGTGATAGGGTGAAGTCTGAGTAACCCAATTCATAATCTTCTCTTGGGGTTTTCTTGTCTGTGTTCTTTTTCCTCGAGAGACTGTTTAATTTATGTTGAATCGACATGTGTTAGGATTGTATGTGTAGAAGCATGAAAAAGAATGAAGCATGATGGCTTATGAAAAGTGATACCCGTCCAAATTTTCATATTTATGCTAGAATTTATAGGCTAAGATAAGTTGAATGTGTTGGCTCTGAGTATGACATGATAATGAACCAATTGATGGCATGACTTAAGCTAAAACTTGAACTGGGTAATCTGATAATCTGATAATGAAACTATGTGCCAAAAGTGTGTGAGAATAGGTGCTTGTTCAAACAGTTTGTGTGCTAATCTAGAACTTACCCGGTTATTCCTGCTAAGACAATCTACTCTAGAGGCTAGGAAGTGATCATAGGCCCTTGTTCTGATAAGTCCACAAATTGCCTAAAAAGAATCAAACCAAATAAAATAAATGCTCCCTTTGATCCAAATGTGTTGAGCCTAAATTAGACCATTTCTTTCTAAACCCCTAACTCACCTTCCCATAATTTACTATGTTGGCCCCGGTCCCTCCTTGGACATGTGCACCTCGGCTTAGGCCAAGAGCCTAAGTTGAGGGTGGCTAATGTAAAATAAAATAAAATAACTACAATCTTGGCCCTGATTCGACTTCGGGTATTGTGCACCTCAACCAATGAAAAATTCATAAGTTGAGGGTGGCTATGAAAGAGGAAACCGAAAGAGAAATGGGTATGAAAAGAGTTTGATGTTGAAAAGAGAGGAAAGGATGTGACTTACTGAAAGCTAAAGAAAAGAATAAAATGCAAGAAAAAGATGAAAGTGAAAATCAAGAGCTACAAAGTTTAAACTCACATCCATGGTTGAAGAAAATCAAGGGAAAAAAGGTAATATGGTAGGATGGCAATAATAGGGCAAAAAGAGGTTGAAAGCCTAGTGTATTGTCAAGGAGGGCACAAAATCACTAAGAAGTACCCAAATGTACCACACCTAACCCTGAGCTTACGTTACAAGACAAGAAAGTCCTATAGTGATCCTAGAATCTAGTTTGGAGAGTCTAAGCAGTGAAAATAAGGGCAAGCCCATATTATTGAGCACTAACTGTATTTGAAGTTACTTCTGAGAGTGAGTGTTGAATGAATCCTTGTACCCATATTTATATTCATTGTGTGAAAAAGGGATTTCATTTGAAGTAAGGGCACTAGTTACATTGTCGGAAAGTTGGTACCTTTGTGATAGTTAAACAGTGTATGTTATGTGTTGGTTGGTCGATCTTTTTCATATTTTTATCCGCATGAATTAGCTTGTCGAGTCTAAGAGAACAGATTTTGCACCCGAAAAGAGAGTTGGAGCAGAGAGCCATGTGATTGTTTGTGCTTGAATTGCTTGCTTCTATACAAGTGTCGTTTAGAGTTATAGTGTGTCGCTTAAGGACAAACAATGAATTTAAGTTGAGGGTGTTGATATACCGTGAGTTTACGGTATTTTTAATACATTTCACTTAAGAGTTGTGTGTGTCTAGGGCCTGTTTGTATTGGTTTTTATCATGTTTTGCTGGAAAGATGTTTAGGCCCAGAAGTAAAGAGACAGCTGAAAGAAATGCAGAAAAGGGCATCTACGGAGGTGATCTACGGACCGTAGGTCCATTGACGCTCCGTAGATCAACAGGCAAGGCAAATCAGGGAAATTTGATCAAGTGTGGAACCATGGTGGCTATTGATGGTCCGTAGATCAATCTACGGACCGTACTGTTGATCTGTAGAATGATACTGCGAGGGTTCCAGTACCTGATTTTTGAAGATTCTATGTGTGGAGCTACTGAAAGGGATTGATGGACCGTAGATTGATCCACGGTCCGTACTAGTGTCTCGTCGTTTGCTTCAGAGAAGGTGATTTTTGGGATGCTGAAATATTTTTCAAGTCCTGGCTGACGGAAGGGACTCACGGACCGTAGATCCATTGACAGTCCGTGAGTTAGTTTCGTGGAATGAAGACGCGTGCCTGAACAAACTTTCCTTCTTTTATTTCCCTTTTAATTTAGGACTTGTTTTCTGTAAAGAGGGTATGTAAACCTCTTTTTTGGGGAGGAGAATTTATTACTTTTATTCTAGTTCTTGACTTGGGAGATTAACTGGCATCTTTATCAATTCTTAATTTCTTGAGTTCGTTTTGAAGATTTTGGTGTTGCAATTCTAGTTGAATTTCTGGGTTTATTATTCTTCTTACGTAAGTTCATAATTCTTTCATATAAAACAATGAATTATGTTCATATGATTATGGGTAACTAAACTCCCCAACTAGGGTTGTGGGATCCATGAGTGATTAACAAAGTATGAATAGTAAATAAGCAATTCTTGAATGGTGTTTTGCATGCATTGATAATTCTTTCGTTTAGAAGTCTTTTTAGCGGTTGCAAATGTTAAAACTCGCCTTGTTGCTACTTGCCAGACCAAGGAGGTAATCAACAAGAAAAGAATTATCAACATAGATTTAGTGTGATACTATCTAATAGGCTAGTGTCGATTGGTGCGAAGTAATAACTAAACCAAACATCGA
>JAJOOS010020374.1:0-12860 GCA_029582725.1 Solanum chiquidenum | reverse complement strand
TTCCAATTTCAAGCTTCTTCATATTCATTTTAAATTGTCGGATGTAACACAATTAAAATGAAATTACATAAAAACCCCTCATAGAACCTCATTATAAAATCAACACAAAGTCATAGGCTCTTGCTTAACCTATCATTTTTCCGAGTCGTTACAATTAAATAAGTAAACTTGAGTTTGTTATTGCATTTTCTTTAATGAACTAAGTTGGTTTTACTGTTTTATAAAGCTTTCCATATATTGCATGTGTATTGTTTCTTTATATTGAGTTGAGTATGAGTTGAGTATCTAATATGGCATGCCCAAATCCCATTAAGGCGAACCGGCACCCATTGCCGAGAAGGCTCGGGAGGACCAACCTGTAATCATGCTCTATCTATGATCGTTTAAAGGTGCTTCCATAGTGGATAACATGTTTTCATGAAAGTAGACAGTATTAACAAGCCAAAAGAAAGTGCACATGACATGGCCATTGGGACCATGATGTCGAAGACACAAGGCACAACCACACTTCATTATACATAGTCTACAAAGCCTCTAAATGATAAAAAATTATGGGGTTAAGGTTGGGACAGGCCCCACCTTACACTCAGCTACTATACAATACTAAAATACATGCTATAGACTCAGAAAGCCCCGAATCAACCTGGAGCTCACCAATAGCTGCTGGATGTCCTGTTCTCCTACTGGGAAGATCTACTAGCTCCTGTACCTGTAGCATGAATTGCAGGTCCCCCGAGAGAGACGTCAGTACGAAAGAATGTACTGAGTAGGTAGGGCATAAAGTAATGTATGTGAAATAAGAAATCAAATGAAATCATATACCAATGTAAGGATACAAGACCACCTCTTCTCATATTATGGAATCAAGTACTTTACATTCTTTTCTTTACTTTATCATTCTTTACTTTACACTCTGTGCACAACATTTAATACAAATGACCAGCTGATCAGTGGTAGACATATAAATCGGGATCGACCCAAGCTAGGGTTTTCTTTAACCCCTGGGATACCACCCGTAATGTTGGGATCGACCCATGCTAGGTGATTCTTCCACCCCTGGGATACCACCCATCAATAAGCAGATTCATTTAGTATACTTCCATTAACATTTGAGATGATTCTTTTGGCGGTCATAGTATTTTGAGTTGTGGGACTATGTAGTCAACAAGTGACGTGTAATAATCATATAATGCAAGAACAACAATGTAGAGAGTAGTTACGCAATTAATGAAATGCATAGGAGCTGAAATAATATATGGACCTTATTTATTAAAAGGAGAACTCATGGAAGGTATTCAATGTATGTGTACAGATTTGACAATGAACATGTATTGGAACGTGCAGACATGTTAAAGAGTGAGAACAAGGTCATAAGTCGTGTTGGAGCTGGTAGGCTGCCTCTATGTGTCGAGG
The DNA here is from genome assembly GCA_029582725.1 of Solanum chiquidenum. Classification (NCBI taxonomy): domain Eukaryota; kingdom Viridiplantae; phylum Streptophyta; class Magnoliopsida; order Solanales; family Solanaceae; genus Solanum; species Solanum chiquidenum. Next base: position 11,447 of record JAJOOS010020374.1, on the reverse strand, counting down.
ACCAGTCTAGATTTCATGTCAATTAAAAGGAAATCGAAAAGCCTTGCATACCTTGATGTACCACCTTGTAGTTACCTTGAAGTACCTTCCTTTCTTTTCAAATACTTATCTACAATAGAGTAGGTGATAAACTAGTATTAGTAGTTACTAAACATGCTTAGGCAGTCCAATCTCATTCAACAATGATGCTCGGGCAGCAAACCCATAATTACCAAACTAAGGGTGTTCTTTCAACACCGCCTTCTTTTATTTCATTTGCACACTACACAGCTATATTTCAATATCAACAATTTACACCCTTTTCCAGACATCCACCAAGTTGTCCCCAATATGTTTACACATCAACCTGTCCCAAAATAGTCCTAACAATCCAACATACAATAGAGGACGTGAAACCATAGTTTCCCATCATCATCCCACGAGTTCTTATCAACAGTATACTTAAAATATCCTACTTAGACTCATCTTTAAGGAAGAAAAAGATAAGGCAGTCACTTTACCTTAATTCTTATAACTCGTTTTCTTTTAACTTTAACACTTCAATAACTTGAGCTTCCCTTGCAAGGGCTTGGGTTTATCCAAGAACCCTAGGAAACTTATGGCTGCTGCTATGCTTTGAAAGAGAGAGGAGAAGCTTAGAGAGAAATCTGATTTTTTTTATCTATTCTTAAAAGTGAGGAAATGGCCAGCAACTTGGGGATTATAAAGGTCTTATTTTTCCCCACCTGTTAAGTTTTAATATCAGCCACTAATTTGTCAAAGTGGTCCGAGTAGGTGATGCATCTGCTTGGAATTATATATACACAAAATGGGCCTTTTATGTACTCATATTGGGCTGCAATCTTTCCCCTTTGTAATATTAAGCCATGGGCCAGAATTATACCCTTAATTTGGGGCTTAATCTTTATTGGGATCAATTAGTTGGACTTGGACAGATTGGTGTGAGGCCTCATCTCCATTCCCTTTCCCTTTTTATTTAATTTGGGCCTCAAGTGAGCCCACTAATGCATGAACTAATCTTTCCCATCTACCTAGCCCATTTGAGCTAAGCAAGTAGGTGACACCTTCTAGCTTTATAAAGTCCAACAAGCACCTCAATTCTTTTATTCGTTTTCCTAGCATAATCTCCTTTGTTTAACTCGAAACTTATATACACTTGATCACCTTAACTTTTAGACTTACATATAACCCTTCGATCTAGAATTTAAATACTTCTAAAATTTAACGTTCACTCGATCGTGCAGTATTGGTATGGGAGTTATCCTTATAGCTTCTTTATTGTCACCATTCAACTAAGAAATCAAGTTCATTACTTATACCACCAAGCTAAATCAAGTTCCATATGTGTAGAACTTGTACACGTAAAATATGGGGTATTACATCCTCCCTCCCTTAGGAACATTCGTCCTCGAATGCTAGTATAATCAGATAACTTAAATAAGTTCAAACCTTAGTTTAAATCAACTGTTGACCACATAATAAATACCCTTTCATGCGTACCTATTAATGCCCTCATTTTGCACCTTGGACTTCCCCTTTAGGTTCAAATAAATAAGGGTACTTGGATTTCATCGCTTCCTCAGCTTCCCATGTTACTTCTTCTACTTGTTGGTTTCTCCAAAGCACCTTTACTGAAGCCATTTCTTTATTCCTTAGCTTTTTAACCTGACGATCTAGAATAGCAATAGGTACTTCTTCATAGGTGAGATCCCATGTAACTTGTACATCTTCAATAGGAGTGATATAGGATGGGTCACCTACGCACTTCTGAAGCATTGAGACATGAAACACTGAATGAATTGCTGAAAGCTCCTGAGGTAGCTCAAACTCATATGAAACTTGGCCAACTCTTAGAATAATCTTATATGGCCTTATGTAGCGTGGACTCAACTTTCCCTTTTTACCAAATCTCATTACCCCTTTCATTGGCGATACTTTCAAGAACACCCAATCTCCTATAGAAAACTCTAATCCTCTTCTTCTAACATTTGCATACGATTTGTGTCGGCTTTGAGTTGTTGTTAGCCGTTGTTGTATCACCTTAACTTTTTCCGTAGCTTGAAGAACAAGGTCTGGTCCAAATAAAGCAGTTTCGCCTACTTCAAACCAGCCAATTGGTGATCTGCACTTCCTTCCATATAAAGCTTCATAAGGTGCCCTTTTGATACTAGAATGATAACTATTATTGTAGGCTAACTCAATAAGTGGAAAATCATCATCCCAGCTATCTTTGAAGTCTAAGACACCAGCTCGAAGCATATCCTCAAGTGTTTGATTTGTGTGTTCTGCTTGACCATCCGTTTGAGGGTGGAAGGCTGTACTTAAATTCACTTGTGTTCCCAAACTCTTTTGGAATGATTTCCAAAAATTTGCAGTGAATTGAGCTCCTCGATCAGATATAATAGAGATTGGAACCCCGTGTAGCCGAACTATTTCTTTAATATATAACTTTGCATACTCTTCAGCTGTATAATCAGTATTAATTGGCAAGAAATGTGTTGACTTGGTAAGTCTATTAACTATTACCCATATGGAGTCAAACTTACAAAACGAGCGAGGCAAACCAGTGAAAAAATCCATGTTGATCATGTCCCACTTCCAAGTTGGAAGCTCCATACACTGCATATAACCTCATGGCTTTTGGTGCTCTACTTTGACTCGCTAGCAGTTTGGACATTGAGCTACAAATTCTGCAATGTCCTTCTTCATGTCCCCCCACCAATACACTCCTTTCAAGTCATGGTACATTTTAGTTGATCCAGGATGGATGGAATATCTTGAATGATGTGCTTCTGTCATTATCCTCCTTCTTAGGTCATTAACATTAGGTACACACAATCTGTTTTGACAACAAAGTACTACATCTTGTGTAAGCTCAAATACTTTTGTCGTACCTTGATTTACCTTCTCCTTGAGTCGTTGTAGAGTAAGATCTTTGAACTGCTTCTCTTTCACCTCAACTACTAATGAAGATTCTACCGCATTATGCACTACAATTCCTTCTTTTGGGGTTTCAAGAAGACGAACTCCCAAACTAGCTAGTTGACATAGATCCTTCGCCATCCCTTCTTTTTCCATGGTCTGCTTATTAATACTTGATATTGTCTTGCGGCTGAGAGCATCGGGTACTACGTTGGCTTTCCCTGGATGGTATAGTATATCAACGTCATAATCTTTTATCAACTCTAACTATCTTCGCTGCCTCAAATTCAGATCCTTCTGCTTGAAGATGTATTGCAAACTTTTATGATCTGTATATATGTCAACGTGAACCCATATAAATAGTGACGCCATATCTTTAAAGCAAATACAACCGCTGCTAGTTCAAGATCATGTGTTGGGTAGTTTCTCTCATGTGGCCGCAGTTGTCTTGAGGCATAAGTTATATTGCTTTACCATGATGCGTGAGTACACATCCTAAACCAACCCCTGAAGCATCACAATATAATGTATACCCCTCTGTACCTTCAAGGAGTACTAATACAGGTGTGGAAGTTAGCCTACTTTTCAACTCTTGTAAGCTTCTTTCACATGCATCATTCCACTGAAACTTAGCTGCCTTGTGTGTTAGCTTAGTTAAAGGTGCAGAAATAGAAGAAAATCCTTCAACGAACCTTCTATAATAACCTGCCAACCCTAGGAAGCTACGAACCTCTGTGGGTGTTGTTGGTATTGGCCAATCTTTCACGGCCTCTATCTTTTGTGAATCAACCTTATTCCTTCATCAGATACAATATGACCCAAGAACGCCACTAATTTTAACCAAAATTCACATTTGGAGAATTTGGCATACAACCGCCGATCACGAAGAACTTGTAATACCTGTCGTAAGTGATTTGCATGGTCCTCTTCTGATCTTGAATAAACCAAGATATCATCTATAAATACTATCACAAATACATCCAAGAATGGCTTGAACACCCTATTCATCAAATTCATAAAAATTGCCGGTGCATTTGTTAGCCCAAATGACATAACGAGAAATTCGAAATGACCATACCGTGTTCGAAAAGTTGTCTTAGGTATGTCCTTCTCCTTCACCCTCACTTGGTGATAACCTGTTCTCAAGTTAATTTTTGAAAAGCTCTTGGCACCTTATAACTGATCAAACAAATCATCAATTCTGGGGAGGGGGTATTTATTCTTAATTATCACTCTATTCAATTGTCGGTAGTTGATACACATTATCAACGTGTCGTCCTTCTTACATACAAATAACACTGGTGCACCCCATGGGGACACACTAGGCCTTATAAACCCCTTTTCTAACAAGTCCTTTAATTTTTCCTTTAATTCACGTAATTCTGCCAGGGCCATTCTATACGGAGGAATAGAGATAGGTTGAGTGCCTGGAATTAAATCGATACGAAACTCTACTTCTCGTTCTGGGGGTAAACCTGGAAACACATCAATAAATTCATTTACTACCGGAACAGATTGAAGAGTCGGTGGTTCTGCCTCCATATCTCTCACTCTAACTAGATGATATATATACCCTTTTGACATCATTTTCCTCGCCTTCAAATAAGAAATAAACTTACCCCTTGGCGCTGCAACACTGCCTTCCCATTCAAGGACTGCCTCGTTTGGAAAGTGAAAGTGCACTCTCTTAGTTCGGCAATCCACCGTGGCATAACAAGAAGTCAACCAATCCATACCCATTATAACATCAAATTCAACCATTTCTAGTTCAATTAGTTCCGCCAATGTATCACGATCACAAACAGTCACTATGCAATTACGATAGACCCTTCTTGCTATAATAGACTCACCGGTTAATGTAGACACTTCAAATGGTTTATTCAATAATTTTTGTGTTCTTTTAAGCTTCCCAGCAACTAGTGGAGTGATATACGATAGTGTGGAACCAGGATCAATTAACGCATATACATTATGTGAAAAGATGAACAATGTACCTGTTACTACGTCAGGTGAAGCCTCCAAATTATGTCGACTCCCTAGAGCATATGTGCGATTTTGGACTCCGCTAGAACTAGTTGCTCCTCTAACACCTCTACCACGAACTATAGGAACCTATTGACCTCTACCTAAGGGAGGCACCGATGAGGATGATACCACAGCTGATCCAGTAGGTTGTGTTGTATCACCCATGCGCCTTTTAGGGCAATCTCTCATTAGGTGCCCTGGCATACCACACCAATAACAGGCATTTGTTCCAATACGACATATACCTAAATGACTCCTCCCACATTGTTTACAAGGCTGTCTAGGAGGCATTGATTGGCTTGTACTTCCCTGCTCTGGATGTCTCGATATCTGTGAACCTTGGTGCTCACTCTTTTGCTTAAACTGATTTCCTCTCGGCCATTGAAATTGGGGTGGAGCGCTAGCTGTATAGTAGGGAAATGATAGCCTAGCTGGTCTATTAGAAAATCGAGGCTTAAACTCACCTTGGGGTGGTGTAAACTGCCCGGTAGACCTAGCCCTCTTGGACTGACCCCTTTCTGTCTCCTGTACCCTTCTTTTCTGTTTTTGATCCTCCAATTTTTGTGCAAAATATTGCATCCTTGTTATATCCATATCTTTATTTAAAGAAGCAATAGTACAATCTCTAACCAGATACGAATCCAATCTATCCACATATCAATGAACTCTATCCTCCATAGTAGCAACTACATTGGGAGCATACCTGGACAAGGAATTAAATTGGAGATTGTACTCTCTCACACTCATACCCCCTTGGTGAAGATTTAAGAACTGATCTGCGCGGGCTTCTCGAATCTCCAATGGCAAATAATGATCAAGAAACAACTTTTTAAAATTCTTTCCAAGTAGTTGGAGGTGCATTTGTACTCTTAGATTTCTTCCAGGTTTCATACCATAATATAGCCGCACCCTTTAATCTATATGTTGCTAGCTCAACAGCTTCTTTATGACTAACGTGCATAACATCCAAAGTTCGTTGGATTTGATCAATAAAGTATTGCGGATCTTCATTAGGATCTGACCCGGTGAATGATGGAGGGTCCAAATTAAGGAAATCACGTATCTGCGTGCTAGCTGCCCTATCTGCACCACCAATACCCGCAACTGGACCTTCATGCCTTTGACCTTGGCCAGCAACTATACGAGTCAATAATTGAACTGCATTCCTCAAATTTTGCTCGGTAGCATTAATAGTGGGTTCTTGAGGTGCAGCTTCCCTCCTTAGATCTTCTGGAGATGGAGGGGTCGGGGAAGCCTGTGATAGAGACTCATCTTGAGACTCATCTTGAGACTCATCTTGAGACTCACTTTGAACAGTTTGATTAGGTGGTGGTTGGCTGGTCCCTTCTTGGGTAGCCACATCTACTCGCTTACATGTACTTTTACTCCTCGTAACCGGCATTTTTGCTATTATAAAGTAATTCAGAAGTTAGATACGATTCTCCTACAACATTGGTTCTATCGCACGATCTAAGAAATGAAAGAAAAGAAACAATTCCTACATATCTCATAGCTTCCTGTTTATAAATGTGGCGCACAACACATCCATAAGCAAGACTCTACACAGACACGGCTTTGTAGACTCCCTAGGATGACCTGCTCTGATACCACTTTTGTCACGCCCAAAATCCCATTAAGGGGAACCGGCACTCATTGCCGAGAAGGCTCGGGAGGACCAACCTGTAATCATGCTCTATCTATGAACATTTAAAGGTGCTGCCATAGTGGATAACATGTTTTCATGAAAGTAGACAGTATTAACAAGCCAAAAGAAAGTGCACATGACTTGGCCGTTAGGACCATGATGTCTAAGACACAAGGCACAACCACACTTCTCTATACATAGTCTACAAGCCTCTAAATTATAAAACATTATGGGGTTAAGTTCGGGACAATCCCCGTCTTACACCCAGCTACTATACATTACCAAAATACATGTTATAGACTCGAAAAGCCTCGAATCAACCTGGAGTTCACCAATAGCCATTGGATGTCCTGTTTTCCTACTGGAAAGATCTACTAGCTCCTGTACCTGCAGCATGAATTGCAGGTCCCCCGAGAGAGACGTCAGTACGGAAGAATGTACTGAGTAGGTAAGGCATAAAGTAATGTATGTGAAATAAGAACTCAAATGAAATCATATACCAATGTAAGGATACAAGACCACCTTTTCTCATATTATGGAATCAGGTACTTTACATTCTTTTCTTTACTTTATCATTCTTTACTTTACACTTTGTGCACAACATATAATACAAATGACCAGTTGATCAGTGGTAGATATATAAATAGGGATCAACCCATGCAAGGCTTTCCTTTAACCTCTGGGATACCACCCGTAATGTTGGGATCGACCCATGCTAGGTGATTCTTCCACCCCTGGGATACCACTCATCAATAAGCAGATTCATTTAATATACTTCCATTAACATTTTAGATGATTCTTTTGGTGGTCATAGCATTTTGATTTGTGGGTCTATGTAGTCAACAAGTGACGCGTAATAATCATATAATGCAGGAAAAAACAACGTAGAGAGTAGTTACACAATTAATGAAATGCATAGGAGCTGAAATAATATATGGACCTTATTTATTAAAAGGAGAACTCATGGAAGGTATTCAGTATATGTGTACAGATTTGACAATGAACATGTATTGGAACGTGCAGACATGTTAAAGAGTGAGAACAAGGTCATAAGTCGTGTTGGAGCTGGTAGGCTGCCTCTATGTGTCGAGCGTAATCTCCTTTGTTTAACTCGAAACTTATATACACTTGATCACCTTAACTTTTAGACTTACATATAGCCCTTCGATCCAGAATTTAAATACTTCTAAAATTTAACGTTCACTCGATCGTGCAGTATTGCAATGTACGGAAGTTACCCTCATAGCCTCTTTATTGTCACCATTCATCTAGGAAATTAAGTTCATTACTTATACCACCAACCTAAATCAAGTTGCATATGTGTAGAACTTGTACACGTAAAATACGGGGTGTTACATAATATCTGAGTTTAGTATCTTATCTTTGAGTACTTATGAGTTGAGTAAGTTGAGTAGTTTTGAGTATCCTTGAGTATTCCTTGAGTTGAGTATGTTTGAGAAGAGGTAAGTATGTTTCCTTTTTAACAAGTTTCAAGCTTATGTTTATGTTTTAGAATTCCCCTTACATGCTCGTACATTCCACGTACTGAACCATTTGGCCTGCATCTTTTCATGATGCAGACACAAGTATTCAGGATCATCAATAGGAGATTCGTTGATACCTCCGGAAGTTCGAGTTAGCTATGGTGAGCCTCTTTGTTTTCGGAGGATTTCATTTACATTTCAGTTTAGTCAGGATTTCGTGGGTCTTGTCCCGACTTCCACCTTTATCAGTTAGAGGCTTCATAGATAGTCAGTATAGTTGAGAAGTATGTATTATTCATTTATTTTATTAAATGTTTTAAAGACTTAAGTTGCCTATTTTATGGAGAGTTGAATATATTATTTTTATTCTAAGTTGTTCATTTGAGTCAAAGTTTTGAAAAGTTGAGATTATTGAATTTTATTCAGTTTTAAGCTTTTGCATGCTTAAGTTAGTCTTCCGTTTGTAGTCAACCAGGATGAGGGTTCGCTTGGGGACCAGCAATGGTTCTTGAGTGCCATCCATGTCCAGGGTATAGACTCGGGTCGTGACACTTTCATGGTAGAGATACCCCAATCTTCAACAGATATAATCTATTTAATTATCATTTTCGAGAAGTTATAAACATTCTCACTTGTATTGTAACCTAAAAAGTTTTGAAATTCAACACTACCAGTGCTTATTAGAATGGTTTCGTAATATGATCGGGTTTTGTATGACTCACCCGGGAAATATAAACCGTTTATTAAGTATCACTGGAATATCTTCCAAGGTTCTTCTTTTCTCTGTATTTCAGAGTTTTCTAAAAGAAATATCATTTCTTTTTTTGATACCTTTTCATAAGACTTGATATCATCATTGTCTTCTTTGGCTATTGATGCAAAAGTATCATTTTGCTTTTGTGACAGATAAGCCTGTAGTTGTGCATATAACGGGCTGTCTTCTGGAATATCTTCTAGATGTACTGAAGAATGTGCTGAAGATGACGCTTTATTTTGGGAGATTCTTGAGTTTATCGAACTCCTTCTTCCCATTTGTATAACTGGGGTGTTAGAAGAGGATTTGTATGATGATCCTGGGGATTATCTTCCCCTTCCTCTTGTATTATTTCCCCTACCTCTGCCCTTGGTTACCCAAGGAGGGTCCATCCTGCAAACATAACATTTTGCTTTATTCGGATGTATCATAATAGTCACTGTAATAATTATCCTCATCGATATCGACAATTTCTTCATAATCATGTATAGAGAAATCTTCTCTAATAATATCATTGATAATTTCACATAAAATTAATTCCTATAAATCTTTATTAAGAGGAATTACTTTTAAAATAGTAACTAAAGTTTTCTCATCAATGAAGGTTGTATAAAAACTAATTATGAAGTTAAATATTCTCTAGATATAAAATCTGAAAGAGAGTTATCACTTCCTTTTTTATATTGAATTTCAAAATCAAAAGGAGCTAAGCCTGCCACCTAGCAAATATTAATTTTGATGCATTATGTTTAATATCTTTGTTAAACATATACTTCATAGATTGAGCATCAGTTTTTATCAAAAGCTTTTGATTATATAAATAATTTTGAAATTTTAACACGCATTTAACGATGGTTTATCACGACCCGAGAGCACCCCCTAGTCGTAACACGGCGTACTCGATCCCAAATGGGTCTTATACAAGCCTCATAGCATTCATTCATCACATATGTGATAAAAATAGTGGGGGGAAAAAACTTTTCTTACAATCCAAGTCTCCTATAAAAATGAAAGAGTATCTATGACACTATGTCTCAAACCATCTATTATACGTGGAATCAAACTCTTGAAATACAAATCTTAGGGACACGACTCTTACAACGAAAGTCTAAAATATAAAAGAAAGACAATAAAGGACATAAGGTTGAGCCCTCGAATACAATTAGGACTAACCAATATTCTTCTTCTTAATCTCCTATGAACCTAGCCACGAGGTTTGAATCCAATATCTCCAAAGCCTACACTTGGTGAAAATGTAGAAAGAAGGGGTTAGCACGAAAACGTACTAAGTATGGAAGCCAGGCACAAAACAAATAAAACATGCATAAAAATGGACATTTCATTTGAAATCATGCTTTATGCCATTTTTGAACATCATCTTTGAAATAGTTGGAGAATACAACCAATAAGGCAACTCACACACATTTCATTATAACATGAGAGAGATCAGTATAATAACAAGCATAGTCTCCAACATCAATGTAATAAAAATCCCAATCTCCACAATACATAGCCTCCAATCACAAGACAATAGAAAGACAAATACCAAGATCATCTCATCATGAAGTAATCATCACATAAGCAACCTCTAAGAAACACTTGTGCAATGTATGGTGACTAACATGCATACAACACAAGCCATGATCACATTTGTACCCATTTCATAGTAAAGTCATTACCTTAGTAACCCCTAAGGAATACTTGTTCAATGTATGGTTAGCATCCCATAATACAAACCCTACTAAGTACCCCTTTGAAGCTACCTTAGTCATGTACTTCATCTTTAGAACTCATTATAATCAATAGTCACAATTAAGGAAATAGTCATAAAAAGTACTTGAATTATGAGGAAAGTCATTCATAACAACTATCCATTCACTATACATGCATGCATTCAAATCTCATGGAAATGCAAAGGAACCATCCCATGACATCCTACTAAGCCTACTTGTGCAATGTGGAAGTGAAGTCTCATACCCCCACTCCTACTAAGTAAAACTCATTAGGAAGTCATAGTATAGTTCATATTAATAGTTCATAATAAAGTATGCATAACTCCCATTAATCATGTCATAAGAGAAACCTACCTTGCCCACTCTCAAAGCCTACTTATGCCATGTGTGAGTAAAGTCCCATACCCCCATTCACACTAAGTAGATCTTCTTAAGGGACCATAGTAAGTAACCCATGTACTTCAATGTTACTTGTTCATTTAGGGAATGTCAACTTTAACTGACATAGACCATGTGAGCTACGTGGAATCCGGTGTCATATAACCCCACACCGAAAAAGGGTGTTCTACTTGCCAAAGTATAACTACATGAATAGCTATCTAGGTGGATCCACTAAGCTAATACCTACGGGGGCACATAGTTATGGGATATGGGGATTGCTACTAGAAACCCAGACTTGCTAACGTAAAATGTTTTCATCCCATGAGACAGCATACATGGGAAGGTAAGACTTGCTAACACAAAAGCCTCCATCTAATTTATTGTCACGACCCAAGCCTAGAGCCTAGACGTGACCGGCGAATGGGGAACCCGAAGGAACCTCAAACAAGCCTCATAGCGTATCATTACACATCCTTGGCCGCGGAAGCAATTAAAATGACCAT
>JAJOOS010020373.1:0-24518 GCA_029582725.1 Solanum chiquidenum | reverse complement strand
GCTATAGTGATGCCTAGAAGGACAATGAGTTGCCTACGGGGCTATATTGACGCCTAAGAAGGTTATGTGTTGCCTACGGGGTCATGTTGTTGCTTAAGAGGGCTATGAGTTGGCTATATGCTATATTGATGCCTAAGAGAGCTATGTGCTGCCTACGGGGCTATACTATTGCCTAAGAGGGCTATGTGACTTCCTACGGGGCTAGGGGACTACCGATAGGGGTATATAGATGGATTGGCACCTTATGGGCTTATGGGGGCCTGGGTAGGTGGTCTTGTGTGCTGTTTGTACCTATCGGACTTATGGGGCTTGTTTAGGTTGTTGCTTTATTATTTTTGATAAGTTTAGATTTAGGAGTAGGTCAGTACGCTTATCTTATTCTTGATTTATTTATCAGATTACTCCAGTAAATTAGGATACCTGCTCATACTCAATTGCCTTTCATACTCTGTACATTATTTTTTACTGACGCCCCACTGCCTGGGGGTGCTGCATTCATGCATGCAGGTCTCGACAGATGACCCAGTAGACCTACTCAGCAGCAGGATTGACTTCTATCCGGTTGGCTTGCCCCTTTCCTCCGGAGCTGCCAGAGTTGGGAGGTTTGTTAGCTTTAGTTTTATATATTTTCATGGGTAGGCTGGGGACCTGTCCCACCAATCTTTACTACTCTTAGAAGCTTGCAGACTAGTGTGTGGGGTTTATAGCTACGTTATGGCCATGATGTCCTAGTTTGTTTATTTTCTGAAGCTTGTTAGTTGTGTGATGCATTCTCTTGATATATACTTGCTTTCAGTTTTGGTATAGAGATCATGGTGGCCTCGACGACACAATCAGGATTTTTGTGCTAGTTGGATATTTCTTTATATGAACTCTTGGGAGTAGTTGTTTCTTTTATGGATATGTTTACAGGGGCCTTGCCGGCTGAGGGCTTATATTTAAGCCGAGATATACTTGTTTGTTTTCTTGACTGCGTGTGGCTGCCATGCGCTGTAGCAAATGGTTCAGCAGGGTTGGCTCGAGCATGGGTTTTGGCATTAGGAGCAAGTTGCGCCCCTTGAATTTAGGGCGGGACAAACTTGGTATCAGAGCAACGTCGTATCCTAGGGAGTCTGCAAGCCGTGTCTAGTAGACTCTTGTTTATAAATGTGTTGTGCAACACAGTTGATAAACAAGAAGCTTTCGGGCATGTTAGAATGACTATCCTTCTTTTGCTCACCTCGTGCTATAGAGCGGTGTCTTAAGGGTTGAGAAATCTGGATTATAATTGATATTTGTATGCAGATAGCAATAGCTGACACCAGACACACTACAACTAGCCAGGGACTAGATACAACTGCAGGCGAGGGTACTGGCAAGGTACCACAGGTGGAGGCAGCCCATTGTGAAACCCAGAGGGAGACATCTTCTCAGCCCCATATAGCTTCTCCACCGCTTCAGGAGCCTCCGAGGTCTACAGGACCCCCGTCTCCACCAGCAGTACCAATTCTAGTTCCTCCTATTTCATCTGACCAGAATTTCAAAAGTGTTGTATATATGTTAGCACAGTTAGTAGTTGCACAGCGCCAACCAGTTACGCCAGATGTTGCTAAACCTTCTGAAGGGGCCAAAAGTTCAAGAGTTCATGAATTTCTTGCCTTGAATCCTTCACAATTTCCACGGATAGATCGTAGAGAGGACCCTCAGCACTTTGTTGATCAACTTCATAGGATCTTCAGAGTCATGCATGCCTCAGTTGAGTTAGCAGCATTTCGATTGCGTGATGTTGCAGTATTGTGGTATGAAAGTTGAGAGAGATCTAGGGGAAAAGATACATCTCTACCCACTTGGGATAACTTTACAGAAGCATTCATAGATCACTATTTGCCTTGAGAGATTAGGGATGGTAGGGTGGACCAGTTTCTGAACCACCGACAGGGTGGCATGAGTGTCCGAGAGTACGGGCTGAGATTTGATTCATTGGCTAGATATGCACTAGCATTTGTTGATACGATGCATGACAGGGTGCGTAGATTTGTGGGAGGGCTTGACTTAAACTATATCGAGGCTTGTTCTACCGTTGTGCTAAATGATAATACGAATATATCACGGATTCAGGCCTTTGCACAGGGCATAGAGGATTGCCGACATCTACAGTATACGAGAGAGAGGGTCGAGAGAGAGATAAAAGAGGGCTAGGCCCGCTGGTTCACCAGGATATTCTCAGGGTGGTCCCAGACCTCGATATTCTAGTAGGCCACCTAGACCTCCACCACAGCAGTTTCAGAGTAGTAGATTTAATCGTCAGGGCCTATCAGGCCCAGGTGAGGGTTCATGAGCATCAGGCTCTCAGCAGCAGAAGGGTTCAAGCCATGCTAGGACAATATTTCCGCGTTGCGGTACTTGCGGTAAGATGCATTTTGGGAGGTGCAGACAGGGTTCCACAGGTTTTTATTATTGTGGACATGAGGGGCACCGATGGAGGAACTTCCCGACCATAGGTCAGGGTGGTAGAGGTCAGTCGACCAGGTCAGTAGTAGGTTCCTCCTCATCAGCACAGTCTACAGGGTGTAGAACCCAAACTTCAGCAAGTAGAGGTAGAGGCGGAAGCAGAAAGGGAGAATCTAGTTCTGGTAGTGGCCAGAACCATACATATTCACTTGCCGGCCGACAGGACTCAAAGTCATCACTAGATTTTGTGACAGGTACATTGATTGTTTGCTCCCATTGTGTTTATGCTTTGATAGATCCTGGATCTACTCTATTTTATGTTACTCCATTTATTACGGGAAAGTTATGTATAGTAGCAGAGTCATTAGATCGATCCTTTATTGTATCTACACTAGTTGGTGAGTCTATTATTGCCAGGAGATTCTATCGAGGTTGCACGATAGAAATTATCGACTGTCAAACCTCTGTAAACCTGGTAGAGTTAGAGATGGTTGATTTCGACGTCATTATGGGTGTGGACTAGTTAGCGTCTTGTTATGCTAATGTTGAGTGCCAGACGAAGATTTTTAGATTCCAATTTCCAGGAGAGGCAGTTCTGGAATGGGAAGGTGATACATCAACGCCGAAAGGTAAGTTTATTTTCTATCTTAAGGCAAGGAGGATGATTACTATAGGTTGTATTTATCATCTTGTTCGCGTTCATGATATAGATTCAGAACCACCGACTCTTCAGTCTATTCTGGTAGTTAATGAGTTTCTAGATGTATTTCCAGACGAACTTCCTGGTATCCCTCCAGAATGGGAAATTGATTTTGCTATCGATATGCTACTAGGTACAAAACCCATATCTATCCCTCCTTATGGAATGGATTATGCTGAGCTGAAGAAGTTGAAGGATCAACTGAAAAATTTGCTTGATAAAGGCTTTATTAGGCCTAGTGCTTCACCATGGGGTGCACCAGTATTATTTATGAGAAAAAAGGATGGCTCGCTGGTGATGTGTATCGATTATCGACAGCTGAACAAGGCTACTATAAAGAATAGGTATCCCCTTCCGAGGATCGATAACTTGTTTGATCAACTATAAAGTGCTAAGTACTTCTCGAAGATTGATTTGAGATCAGGGTACCATCACATATGAGTTCGGGAGAAAGATATTCCAAAGACAACTTTCAGAACTAGATATGGGCATTTTGAGTTTTTGGTTATGTCTTCTGGATTGACCAATTCCCCGACAGTGTTTATGGACCTGATGAATAGTATATTCAGGCCGTATCTAGATATGTTTGTGGTTGTATTTATTGATGATATTTTGGTCAATTCACATTCAAAAGCTGAGCATGCAGATCATTTGCGAGCAGTCCTTCAAGTTCTTTGAGAGCAGGAACTTTACGCAAAGTTCTCTAAGTGTGAGTTCTAGTTGAGCTCTATGGCTTTCCTAGGCCATATTGTATCAGATACAGGCATTACAGTTGATACACAGAAAATTGAGGTCGTAAATACTTGGCCCAAACCAATGACTCCGACTGAGGTTCGTAGTTTCTTAGTGTTAGCTGGGTACTACAGAAGGTTTGTAGAGGGGTATTCTTAACTTTTAGCACCATTAACGAAGCTGACTCAAAAAGCAGTTAAGTTTCAGTGGACTGAAGCTTGCAAGCATAGTTTCCAGGAGCTGAAGGACGGGTTGACATCAGCACCAGTTCTAGCATTACCAGAGGGTTCAGAGGGCTATGCGGTATACTGTGATGCTTCTGGTGTTGGGTTGGGATGTGTTCTAATGCAACATGGTAAGGTTATCGCATATGCCTCAAGGCAGTTAAGGAAGCATGAGAAGAACTATCTGACCCACGATTTAGAGTTGGCTGCAGTTGTGCATGTGTTAAAGATCTGGAGACATTATTTGTATGGCGTTCATGTTGACATCTTCATAGATCATAAGATCCTTTAATATATATTTAGACAGAAGGAGTTAAATCTGCGACATCATCGATGGCTTGAGTTACTGAAAGACTATGACGTGGATATTTTATACCATCTAGGAAAGGCAAATGTGGTAGCCGATGCCCTCAGTCAAAGTTCTATGGGTAGTTTATCCTATTAAGGTGTTGAGAAGAGGGAGCTAGCGCGATTGCTTCATCAATTAGCTAGCTTGGGAGTCAGATTGTTAGAGGCAGACGATAGTAGGGTCACAATTCAGGATACCGCTTTATCATCTCTAGTTGTAGAAGTAAAATCACGGCAACAAGAGGATCGTAGGTTAGAGCAGCTTAGAGCCAAGGCTCAGGATCAGCAGTCTTTAGCATTTGATATAGCAGAAGATGGAGTCCTCAGATATAGCGGTTGATTATGTGTTCCGAATGTTGCAGGGCTTTGACATTGAATTATGGAAGAGGCACATCATTCCCATTATTCTATTCACCCTGGTTCGACGAAGATGTACCATGATATTAGGAGATTTATTGGTGACATAGGATGAAAAAGGACGTTGCTGAGTTTGTGGCGCAGTGTCCTAACTGCCAATAGGTGAAGGTTGAGCACCAAAATCCCACTGGGCTAGTTCAGGAGATAGCCATTCCTTTGTGGAAGTGGGAAGCAATTAATATGAATTTTATTACAGGTGGGTTACCTCGATCGCATCGCAAGTTTGACTCTATTTGGGTAATTGTTGATAGACAAACAAAATCAGCCCACTTCTTACCAGTCAGGGCTACTTTTACGGCTGAAGACTATGCAGGGCTCTATTTAGAGAGATTTTTAGGTTACACGGTGTACCAATCTCTATTATCTCTGATAGAGGAGCACAATTTATCGCCAATTTCTAGAAGTCCTTCCAGAAAGGACTAGGGACACATGTTAATCTTAGTACGACCTTTCACCCTCAGACAGATGGCCAAGCTGAGCGCACAATTTTTACACTCGAAGATATATTACGGGCGTGCGTG
The DNA here is from genome assembly GCA_029582725.1 of Solanum chiquidenum. Taxonomy (NCBI): domain Eukaryota; kingdom Viridiplantae; phylum Streptophyta; class Magnoliopsida; order Solanales; family Solanaceae; genus Solanum; species Solanum chiquidenum. The sequence goes on along the minus strand of JAJOOS010020373.1, from coordinate 19,146 downwards.
CTAGACTTCAAGGGAAGTTGGGATGACCACTTGCCTCTTATTGAGTTCGCATACAATAATAGTTATCATTCCAGCATTGGGATGGAACCTTATGAGGTTTTGTATGGGAGAATATGTAGATCCCCCATTGGATGGTTCGAGGTAGGTGAGTCAGGGTTGATTGGAACCGACTTAGTCCAGCAGAAAGTGGAGAGAGCTAAGCTCATTCGGGAGAGGTTGCTAACAACTAAAAGCTGACAGAAGTCATACTCAGATGTGCGACGAAGGGACTTAGATTTTTGTGCCGATGACTGGGTATTCTTAAAAGTCTCACCTATGAAGGGTATTATGCGATTTGGAAAAAAGGGAAAGCTTAGTCCAAGATTCATTGGGCCACACCGGATCCTTCGGAGGGTAGAACGAATGGCTTATGAGTTAGAATTACCTTCGAGGCAAAAATCCGTTCATCCAATTTTCCATGTATCGATGCTACGGAAGTGCGTAGGAGACCCTTCTCGAGTTGTCCCAGTTGAGGATGTTTAGATCACAGAGGAGTTGTCCTACGAGGAAACTCCAGTTGCCATTTTAGATCGGTAGGTTCGTAAATTAAGGACCAAAGAGGTGGCTTCGGTTAAAGTATTGTGGAGGAACAAGAATAGAGAAGAGGTGACCTGGAAAGCTGAGGATGGCATGAGGTCCAAATATCCTCACTTGTTTCATACCCCAGTGTGATGGCATATCAGTTTATATTAGGGCGGAAGGTAAGATACCTATCTGATTTTTATTTTATATATATATATTTTTTATTTATTTATTTTGCTTATTATTATTGTGGTTGTCGTTGTATATCTGATCGCACTGTTATGGTGGAGCTATAGTGCTTAGTTATTTATGTCATCATATGAGACGCTTAGGTTAGAAATTTTGCATTTCAGGTTCCTGGATAGTTACATTTACAAAGGATACACTGCCTAAATTTTGGCAACTCCTAGGGACTGAACCGCGCGACTCAGATTTTTCATTCGAGGACGAATGTTTCTAAGGGGGGAAGGATGTAACACCCCAACTTTTCGAAATGTCTAAAATTACTCGTATCTTCATGGAAAGACAAGGAGGGTGGGTAATAAATTAAGAATGATGTGGTATGTCCTATTTTAAGTGTTCAAGTGTTATATCTCAACTTTTGAAGTTAGGTAAGTGGCAAAATAAAAGTTGGCAGAAGTTATCGTAAGTTCCTTTTCAAAGATTTTTCTAAAATTTGGGTCAAATGTCTCGGAGGTTTTTCCCCAATCTATAAAGATTTATGGGGCCCATAACCTATCGAATCGAAGGTCTACGATTCTAGTTTGCAACGCATCAAATCGTTTGTTCATACGACTTCATAATAGAGAGATATTTGCATTTTTGTGGGGCTGGACAAGCAGGCACGTGAGGTGGGGCCCTAGGTCGGTGGAACTTTACATATATCTTCTTCTTCGACCTTTTCTTCAATTTTTAGCTAAGAACCAGAAAAATTAGAGAAACCCATTTCTAGGATCAACTAAAGTATAGATTTTCTCGACTTAAGTCCTTGACGAAAGTTGTTCTACGCGTTGGGCTCATCATCGTTGTATAATTTGTTTTATCGATTTCATAGCATATAACACTTTAGTGTTGGGACAGCAAGGGTTTGGACATATTTAAAGGTTTTGAGGCGTACTACGAACTTCAGATCGAGGTAAGATCCTTCTTTAATCGACTCTAGCTTTTATAAGCACCAAATAGCAATTTGTGATGGAATTACATATCTTTTATCGTATTGTCGTGGTATCTTTTATTTTTGTGTGTTGATTATGGTCCTGCCTTGTTGTAGTATCGAGGGAGTTATGAGTAAAAGTAGTTAGTCCACGTGAATTCAGCAAAAAAGATATGTTAAGGCTAATCTCTTCTTACGGCATGTTTCCTTAAAGCTTAGGAGAAATGTAATTGAGTTGTTATCGTTGTTATACTTGTAACCATTAATGTTGATTGTTGGTTGTTCGAGTGGATATAATCCTTTCTTATCGGTATTCTTATTCAGTAGTAGCGTCCCTATGTTGGACACGACTTAGAGGCAATTTGTATAGGTTGCTTATAACTAAATTGCTCGCTTTTAGCTATTAGATTGTTATTGTTGCCCTTTGGGCTATTGTGGTTAGCTACATGAATGTGATATATGCCTAGAAGGGTTATGTTCTGCCGACAAGGCTATATTGATGCTTAGAAGGGCTATGAATTGCCTATAGGGCTATATTGATGCCTAGAAAGGCTATGAGTTGCCTACAAGGCTATATTGATGCCTAGAAGGGCTATGAGTTGCCTACATGGCTATATTGACGCCTAGAAGGGCTATGAGTTGCCTACGGGGCTATTTTGATGCCTAAGAAGGCTATGTGCTGCCTACGGGGTCATGTTGTTGCCTAAGAGGGCTATGAGTTTCCTATATGCTATATTGATGACTAGGAGAGCTATGTGTTGTCTATGGGGATATACTATTGCCTAAGAGGGCTATGTGACTGCCTACGGGGCTAGGGGACTACCGATAAGGGTATACAGACTGATTGGCACCTTCTTGGCTTATAGGGACCTGGGTAGGTGGTCTTGTGTGTTGTTTGTACCTGTTGAGCTTATGGGGGCTTGGTTAGGTTGTTGTTTTATTATTTTTGATAAGTTTAGATTTAGGAGTAAGTCAGTACGATTATCTTATTCTTGATTTATTTATCGGATCACTCTAGTATATTAGGATACCTGCTCATACTATATTGTCTTCCATACTCTGTACATTAGTTTGTACTGACTCCCCATTGCCTGGGGGTGTTGTATTCATGCATGAGGTCTCGACAGATGACCCAGTAGACCTCCTCAGCAGCAGGATTGACTTTTATCGGATTGGTTAGCCCATTTCCTCCGTGGCTGCCAGAGTTGGGAGGTCTGTTAGCTTTTGTTGTATATATTTTCATGGGTAGGCTCGGGCCTGTCCTGTAATCTTTACTATTCTTAGAGCCTTGCAGATTGGGTTTATAGCTACGTTATGGCCATGGTGGCCTAGTTTGTTGGTTTGCTAAAGCTTGTTAGTTGTGTGATACATTGTCTTGATATATACCTGCTTTTAGTTTCGGTATAGAGATCATGGTGGCCTCAATGGCCCAATCAGGACTTCTGTGTTAGTTGGCTATTTCTTTATATGAACTCTTAGGAGTAGCTGTTTCTTTTATGGATTTGTTTACAGGGGCCTTTCTAGCTGAGGGTTTAATTTTAAGCCGAGACATACTTGTTTTTTTTCTTGACTGTGTGTGGCTACCATGCGCTAGTAGTAAATGGTTCAGCAGGGTCGGCTCGAGCCTGAGTTTTAGCATTAAGAGCCAGTTTCTCCCCTTGAATCTGCGGCGTGACAAACTTGGTATCAGATCAACATCGTATCCTAGGGAGTCTGCAAGCCGTGTCTAGTAGAGTCTTGTTTATAAATGTGTTGTGCACCACATTCGATAAACAAGAATCTACCGGGAATGTTAGAATGGCTATCCTTCTTTTGCTCACCTCGTGCTATAGAGCGGTGTCATAAGGGTTGAGGTTTCTGGATTATAATTGATATTTGTATGCAAATAGAGATGGCTTACACTAGACACACCCCAACTAGCCAGGGACTCGATATAACTACAGGCGAGGGTACTGGCAAGCTACCAGAGGTGGAGGCATCCCATTGTAAGACCTAGGGGGAGACAGCTTCTCGACCCCCTATAGCTTCTCTACCGCTTCAGGAGCCTCCAAGGGCTACAGGACCCCAAGCTCCACTAACAGTACCACCTCTAGTTCCTCTTATTCCATCTGACCGGGATTTCAAGAGTGCAGCATGTATGTTAGCACAGTTAGTAGTTGCATAGCACCAGCCAGTTACGCCAGATGTTGCGGACCTTCTAAAGGGCCCTTGAAGTTCAAGAGTTCGTGAATTTATTTCCTTGAATCCTTCAAAGTATACACAGACAGTTCGTAGAGAGGACCCTCAGTACTTTGTTGATCAGTTTCATAGGATATTCAGAGTCATGCATGCCTCAGCGACTGAGTCAGTTGAGTTAGCATCATTTCAATTGCGTGATGTTGCAGTATTGTGGTATGAAAGTTAGGAGAGATCTAGGGGAAACGATACATCTCTACCCACTTGGGATAGCTTTACAGAAGCTTTCATAGATCACTATTTTCCTCGAGAGATTAGGGATGGCCGAGTGGACCATTTTCTGAACCTACGATAGGGTGGCATGAGTGTCCGAGAGTACGGGCTGAGATTTGATTCATTGGCTAGATATGCACTAGCATTTGTTGATACGATGCATGGCAGGGTGCGTAGATTTATGAGAGGGCTTGACTTAGACTATATCAAGGCTTGTTTTACCACTACGCTAAATGATAATATGGATATCTCGCGGATTCAGGCCTTTGCACAGGGCATAGAGGATCGCCGACATCTATAGTATACGAGTGTGAGGGTTGAGAGAGAGAAAGAAGATGGCTAGGCCCGCTGGTTCATCAGGAGATTTTCAGGGTGGTCCCAGACCTTGATATTCTAGTAGGCCACCTAGACCTCCACCACAGTAGTTTCAGGGTAGTAGATTTGATCGTCAGGGCCATTCAATCCTAGGTGAGGGTTTACAAGCATTAGACTCTCAGCAGCAGAAGGGTTCATGCCAGGCTAGGATAGCACCGCCGCATTGCGCTACTTATGATAGGATGCATTTCGGCAGGTGCAGATAGGGTTCCACAGGTTGTTATTAATGTGGATAGGAGGAGCACGGGTGGAGAAACTGCCCGACCATAGGTCAGGGTGGTATAGGTCAGTCGACCAGGTCAGTAGTAGGTTCCTCTTCATCAGCACAGTCTACAGGGTGTGGACCCCAGACTTCAGCAGGTAGAGGTAGAGGCGTAGGCAGAGAGGGAACATCTAGTTCTGGTAGTGGCCAGAACCGTACATATTCACTAGCCGGCCGACAGGACTCAGAGTCATCACTAGATGTTGTGACTGGTATATTGATTGTTTGCTCCCATTGTGTTTATGCTTTGATAGATCCTGGATCTACTCTATCTAATGTTACTCCATTTATTATGGAAAAGTTATGTATAGTAGCAGAGTCATTGGATCGACCCTTTATTGTATCTATACTACTTGGTGAGTCTATTATTACCAGGAGAGTCTATCGAGGTTGCACGATAGAAATTATCGACCGTCAGACCTCTGTAGACCTGGTAGAGTTAGAGATGGTTGATTTCGACGTCATTATGGTTATGGACTGGTTAGCATCTTGTTATGCTAATGTTGAGTGCCAGATGAAGATTGTTAGATTCCACTTTCCAGGAGAGGTAGTTCTGGAATGGAAAGGCGATATAGAAACGCCGAAAGGTAGGTTTATATCCTGTCTTAAGGCGAGGAGGATGATTACTATGGGTTGTATTTATCATTTTGTTCGCGTTCATGATATAGATGCAGAACCACCGACTCTTCAGTCTATTCTGGTAGTTAATGAGTTTCTAGATGTATTTCCAGACGAACTTCCTGGTATCCCTCCAGAACGGAAAATTGATTTTGCTATTGATATGCTACTAGGTACACAATCCATATATATCCCTCCTTATAGAATGGCTCCTGGAGTTGAAGGATCAGCTGAAAGATTTGCTTGATAAAGGCTTTATCAGGACTAGTGTTTCACCATGGGGTGCACCAGTATTATTTGTGAGAAAAAAAGATGGATCGCTTAGGATGTGTATCGATTATCGACAGCTGAACAAGGCTACTATAAAGAATATGTATCCCCTTCCGAGGATCGATGACTTGTTTGATCAACTACAAGATGTTAAGTACTTCTGGAAGATTGATTTGAGATCAAGGTACCATCAGCTACAAGTTTGGGAGAAAGATATTCCCAAGACAGCTTTCAGAACTAGATATGGGCATTTTGAGTTTTTGGTTATGTCTTTTGGATTGACCAATGCCTCGACAGTGTTTATGGACCTGATGAATAGAATATTCAGGCCGTATCTTGATACATTTGTGATTGTATTTATTGATGATATTTTGGTTAGTTCACATTCAAAAGTTGAGCATGCAGATCATTTGCGAGCAGTCCTTCAAGTTCTTCGAGAGCAGGAACTTTACGCAAAGTTCTCTAAGTATGAGTTCTGGTTGAGCTATATGGCATTCCTAGGCCATATTGTATCAGATGCAGGCATTACGATTGATACACAAAAGATTAAGGACGTAAAGACTTGGCCCAGACCTATGACCCTGACTGAGGTTCATAGTTTCTTAGGGTTAGCTGGGTACTACAAAAGGTTTGTAGAGGGGTTTTCTTCACTTTCAGCACCATTAACGAAGTTGACTCAAAAAGCAGTTAAGTTTCAATGGACTGAAGCTTGCGAGCATAGTTTCCAGGAGTTGAAGGACAGGTTCAGTTGATTGTGTGTTCCGAATGTTGTAGGGCTTTGATATCGAATTATGGAAGAGGTACATCATTACCGTTATTCTATTCACCTTAGTTCGACGAAGATGTACCATGATATTAAGGAGATCTATTGGTGTCTTGGGATGAAGAAGGGTGTTGTTGAGTTTGTGGCGCAGTGTCCTAATTGCCAACAGGTGAAGGTGGAGCACCAAAAGACCGTTGGGCTAGTTCAGGAGATAGTCATTCCTTTATGGAAGTGGGAAGTAATTAATATTAATTTTATTACAAGGTTACCTCGATCGCATCGCAAGTTTGACTCTATTTGGGTAATTGTTGATAGACTAACAAAATCAGCCCACTTCTTACCAGTCAGGGCTACTTTTATGGCCGAAGACTATGCAGGGCTCTATTTAGAGAGATTGTTAGGTTACACGGTGTACCAATCTCTATTATCTCTGATAGAGGAGCACAATTTATCGCCAATTTCTGGAAGTCCTTCCAGAAAGGACTAGGGACATAGGTTAATCTTAGTACAACCTTTCACCCTCAGACAGATGGACAGGCTGAGCGCATAATTTTTACACTCGAACTTATATTACGGGCGTGCGCGCTAGACTTCAAGGGAAGCTGGGATGACCACTTGCCTCTTATTAAGTTCGCATACAATAATAGTTATCATTGCAGCATCGGGATGGCACCTTTTGAGGTTTTGTATAGGAGAAAATGTAGATCCCCCATTGGATGGTTCGAGGTAGGTGAGTCAGGATTGATTGGACCCGACTTCGTCCAGCAGACAGTGGAGAAAGTTAAGCTCATTCGAGAGAGGTTGCTAATAGCTCAAAGACGACAGAAGTCATACTTAGATGTGCGACGAAGGGACTTAGAGTTTTGTATCGATGACTAGGTATTCTTAAAAGTCTCGCCTATAAAGGGTGTTATACGATTTGGTAAAAAGGGAAAGCTTAGTCCAAGATTCATTGGGTCATACCGGATACTTCGGAGGGTAGGACGAGTGGTTTATGAGTTAGAGTTGCCTTCGGGACTAACATATGTTCATCCAGTTTTCCATGTATTGATGCTACAGAAGTGCGTATGAGACCCTTCTCAGATTGTCCCAGTTGAGGATGTTCAGATCACAGAGGAGTTGTCCTACGAGGAAACTCCAGTTGCCATTTTAGATCGGCAGGTCCGTAAATTGAGGACCAAATAGGTGGCTTCAGTTAAAGTATTGTGGAGGAACAAGAATAGAGAAGAGGTGACCTGGGAAGCTGAGGATGGCATGAGGTCCAAATATCCTCACTTGTTTCATACCCCAGGGTGATGACATATCAGTTTATATTAGGGCAGTAAGGTAAGATACCTATTCGATTATTTTATTTTATTTTTATATATATTGTTGATTATTATTATTGTGGTTGTCGTTGTATATCTGCTCGCACTGTTATGGCGGAGCTATAGTGCTTAGCTATTTATGTCATCATGTGAGACACCTAGGTTAGAAATTTTGTATTTCAGGTTCCAGGATAGTGACATTTACAAAGTATACACTGCCTAAATTTTGGCAACTCCTATGGACTAAACCGTGTGACTCAGATTTCTCATTCAAGGATGAATGTTTGTAAGGGGGGAAGGATGTAACACCCCAACTTTTCGAAACGTCTTACTTGTATCTACATGGAAAGACAAGGAGGGTGGGTAATAAATTAAGAATGATCTGGTATGTCCTATTTTAAGTGTTCAAGTGTTGTATCTCAAGTTTTGAAGTTAGGTAAGTGGCAAAATAAAAGTTGGCAAAAGTTTTCGTAAATTTCCTTTCAAAGATTTCTCTAAAATTTGGGTCAAATGTCTCGGAGGTTTTCTCCCAACCTATAAAGATTTATAGGGCCCACAAACTATCGAATCGAAGGTCTAAGAATCTAGTTTCCAACGCATCAAATCGTTTGTTCATACAACTTTAGAATAGATAGATATTTGCATTTTCATGGAACTGCGCAGGCAGGTATGTGAGGTGGGGCCCTAGGTCGGTGAAACTCTACCTATATCTTCTTCTTCGACCTTTTCTTCATTTTTTACCAAAGAACCAGAAAAATTAGAGAAACCCATTTCTAGGATCAACTAAAGTATATATTTTCTCGACTTAAGTTCTTGATGAAAGTTGTTCTACACGTTAAGCTCATCATCGTTGTATAATTTGTTTTATCGATTTCATAGCATATCACACTTTAGTGTTGGGACAGCAAGGGTTTGGACATATTTGAAGGTTTTGAGGTGTATTACTAACTTAAGATCGAGGTAAGACCCTTCTTTAATCGACTCTAGCTTTTATAAGCAGCAAATAGCAATTTGCGACGGAAATACATATATTTTATCGTATTGTCGTGGTATCTTTTATTTTTGTGTGTTGATTATGATCCTTTATTGTTGTAGTATCGAGGGAGTTATGAGTAAAAGTCGTTAGGCCACGTGATTTCAGCGAAAAAGGTATGTTAAGGCTATTCTCTTCTTACGGCATTTTCCTTAAAGCTTAGGAGAAATGTAATTGAGTTGTTATCATTGTTATACTTGTAGCCATTATTGTTGATTGTTGGTTGTTCTAGTGGATATAATCATTTCTTATCAGGATTCTTATTCAGTAGTAGCGTCCCTATGTTGGCCACGACTTAGAGGCTATTTGTATAGGTTACTTATAACTAAATTGCTCCATTTTAGCTATTAGATTGTTGTTGTTACCCTTTGGCCTACTGTGGTTAGCTGCATGAATGTGATATATGCTTAGAAGGGTTATATTCTGCCGACGGGGCTATATTGATGCCTAGAAGTGCTATGAGTTGCCTACAGGGTAATATTGATGCCTAGAAGGGATATGAGTTGCCTACAAGGCTATAGTGATGCCTAGAAGGACAATGAGTTGCCTACGGGGCTATATTGACGCCTAAGAAGGTTATGTGTTGCCTACGGGGTCATGTTGTTGCTTAAGAGGGCTATGAGTTGGCTATATGCTATATTGATGCCTAAGAGAGCTATGTGCTGCCTACGGGGCTATACTATTGCCTAAGAGGGCTATGTGACTTCCTACGGGGCTAGGGGACTACCGATAGGGGTATATAGATGGATTGGCACCTTATGGGCTTATGGGGGCCTGGGTAGGTGGTCTTGTGTGTTGTTTGTACCTGTCGGGCTTATGGGGCTTGTTTAGGTTGTTGCTTTATTATTTTTGATAAGTTTAGATTTAGGAGCAGGTCAGTACGCTTATATTATTCTTGATTTATTTAGCGAATTACTCCAGTATATTAGGATACCTGCTCATAGTCTATTGCCTTCCATACTCTGTACATTATTTTTTACTGACGCCCCATTACCTGGAGGCGTTGCATTCATGCATGCAGGTCCCGACAGACGACCCAGTAGACCTACTCAGCAGTAGGATTGACTTTTTCTCGGTTGGCTAGCCCCTTTCCTCCGGAGCTGCCAGAGTTGGGAGGATTGTTAGCTTTTGTTGTATATATTTTCATAGGTAGGCTGGGAACCTGTCCTGCCAATCTTTACTACTCTTAGAGTCTTGCAGACTAGTGTGTGGGGTTTATAGCTACGTTATGGCCATGCTGGCCTAGTTTGTTGGTTTGCTAAAGCTTGTTAGTTGTGTGATGCATTGTCTTGATATATACCTGCTTTCAGTTTGGATATAGAGATCGTGGTGTGCTCGACGGCCCAATCAGGACTTCTGTGCTAGTTGGCTATTTCTTTATATGAACTCTTGGGAGTAGCTGTTTCTTTTATGGATCTATTTACAGGGGCCTTGCCGGCCGAGGGCTTAATTTTAAGCTGAGATATACTTGTTTGTTTTCTTGACTGCGTGTGACTGCCATGCGCTAGTAGCAAATGGTTTAGCAAGGTCGGCTAGAGCTTGAGTTTTGGCATTAGGAGACAGTTGTTCCCCTTGAATCTGGGGCGTGACAGTTCACATGTGGCTTTTGCTCTTCTTTTCCTCTATATTCTTTTTCTTCTATTCATCATTTTATTTTTCTTTTTTTTTTTTGTTCTTGTTCTTTTTTTTCTTTGTCACGGCCACACCCAACTATTTTCCTTTTTCTCATTACACTACTTTTTCATACCCCTTTCTTTTCTCATTTTCCTCTATCGTAGTCACCCTCAACTTAGGCATTTTTCCTAAGTTGTGGCGCACAATTTCCAAGGATGGATCAGGGCCAAAACAAAAGTTAACAGTGAATGATGGGGAAGGTGAATTGGGTAATAAAATAAAAAAGGTTTGAGGCTCAAAGATTTGTATCTCGGGATACAACTTTCATTTGGTTGGTTTCTTTAAGGCTAAATGAAATATTTTCAATAAAGGCCTATGATACTTTCCTAATGAAAAGTTCAATCATCAAAGCAAGACTAGCTAGGAAAGTTCTGAATTGGTGTACATAGTAAGACTGAAGTAATTGTCTTATACATATGACACAATGTCGCACTATCAATCATTGACATATCTAGTTAATGCTTTAGCTTAAGTCATGCTTATCACATTGGTCTATTTACTGTCATGAAAAGATCCCACATAGTCAACATATAAATGAAACAAATACAACATATTAAAATTTTGGAGGGGTCTTATTTCTCAGTCAAACATTAACATTCATCTCCTATTTTCCTATTCTTTTTTCATAATTTACAACACATCCTAAGCATGCCAATACAACATGAATTTAAAAGGTCCTCAAGGAAAGAATACAGGCAAGAAAACCCCAAGGACACCTCTGAGTGTTTGGGCTACTCAGACTTCGTCGAGACACTCATAAGCAAAACACTCCTTCTAGGAAAAGCTATGAATTTTCCCCAATGCACTATACAAAATAGATAAAATAGAGGGTGAAGACAAACCTTTGGTGACTATGCAATGAGCCCTAACTAGTGGAGGACAGGTGCATTGATGTTGAACCCAGGGTAACAACCTGTGTCATTGAATCAACCAGTGGGACGTCATCCGTATTCAATCCTTAACTCAAAGCTCAATAGTATGTTGCCTCTCTCTATCCTGGCTGCCTCGATCTCGCGTCACTCTTTCTTTTCGGCATGATTCTCTGACTCCTCCAAAGTGTCATCATCACTATGTGGCTACATTCCATGTGCCCATAGAAGGCCATTATCTGCAAATAGATTAATAATCACATATGAAGGGTCAACCGGTATAGGCATAGTAAAGATGGGAATGAGTTGTGGTGGTGTAGTGGCCAAGGCAGTGACCTTTGATCGAAGATTCTCTAAGTCAATTCGAAAACCTTGAACATCCAGAATTTGTGTGGTATGAGGATGAATCATCAACCTTTGCTCGAAGGTATCTATTCCATGTGTATGGAATAGAACACTCCATCGATGAATGTCTGAATCCTCAGAGTTACTCGCTCATTTGACTCCACAACGGTCTGAGTAATCATTGTGCAGAACCATGGCCTGATTTGCTTGATTAACTAGGCTAATTGAGACTCTGGTTGAGTCTGTCTCTACATCATACTCTGTAAGAGCTTGACAAAAAATATAACAAGCAAGCAGCCTGTGGGCATGCTATGTCAGTCGGGGTGCTAGTGAGAAGTATTGTTGTAGTAGTGGACACTCCAATCATAGTAGTGGAGTCCCCTTCTGGAACAGTTCCTTCTGCACTCTACTTTGTGGCTGGTCTCGCAAACAAATCTGGAAATCTGGCATCTAGTTGTGAAGTTTGTCTCTGTGTGGCCATATTTGTGTCATCTTTAATAAGCCCTGCATCTTGAGTCCGGGCCACCTCGGTAAATCGATCTACCATCGGCATAGAAGGTACACTAAAGTCCTGACAGAGCCTATAAACTAAAAATGGGAAGGTCATCTCGTGGTACCATGAAATATCCTCTTATGAATCTCCTTAATGAAGAATCGGACAAAATCAATCTCATAACTTGCCAGAATGCTAGCCACAACCACTCCACGGTCTTGAGTCAAGATATTATCTAGCAAAGTGGGGCATAGGCGTTGTCACACTGTGGTAGAAAATGAGAGAGGGAGAAGGCAATTGCAGAAGGTCGGTCCCCCAAGGCTTCAAGACCGTGGAGACCAGAATCACTGGTCACCGTGAACGCGGCCTGGGGCACTTGAATGCAAAGAGGAATATATGCTAGACCACCTTTTGCACAACAAATGGTTCAACAAGGCTTAAAATCCCCAATGATACGCTCAGTATTCTTTTGAAACCCTGTTCGCACAAGTTTGAGCATCCCTAGTTTTGTCATGTTGATTATATTTTTCCTTGTGGATTTTGTAATTTTTTTATGTTGTTATTGATATCTTGTTATTGGCCTTAGCCTAGACGTAGGCTAGTGATTGCTTACATTTTTGAGCCGTTAGGCCTTAGAGTTTCTTTGACGTCACCTCGAATGGCTTAGCTCCGTATAGACTAATTTAGTAGATTTGAGTTTGATATTATGATCCTTAGATAGGCGAAAACATAGTTCATATGACCATTCATCCGTAACTTCCCTTGTGATTCGATCTAGGTGGGTTCTTTGGTGATTTCATGCCCGGTAGGCTAGTATTGGATCAGATCTTGGGTTTGGAGCTGCAGTGGGTCCCTGGTGGCTCCAAAGATTGTTGTAACACCCTATATTCTACGTGTACTAGTTTTATTTATATGACACTTATAATTTGCCTTGTGGTATAGTTATGGACTCGGTTTTCTATGTGACTAGTGACAATAGAATAGGCTTAAAGTTGTAATACCCTATTCAAACTCAAGATAGTAAAAGGTGGTATTTGATGTAAAACCAAAGTGGTCAAGTGCGTATTAGTGTTACGGTCTTGTAAAGAAACTAAGATTGGGAAAATGGTGGAAAATAAGTGACGTGCTTGCTTGACTAAACTATGCTAGCAGGTGACAAGTAGGTGATGCACCTACTTAGAATTAGTGGAGTGCATTTTAAGTAAAAATGGCAAGTAGGTGATGCACCTACTTAGAATAAGTGGACTGCATTTTAAGTGAAAAGGGCAAGTATGTGATGCACCTACTTAAAACCGTGTGGCAGAAATTAAGGAGGTGATGCACCTACTTGCTTAAAGAAAAGGACCATATTATTTCTCCAATTTATTAAGTGGAAATTTCCAGAAGGGACCTCTAACAAACTCAAGCTTATCACATCTCCTTCATCACTTATTCTCTAGAAAATTACTCCCAAGGAAAGCCACAGAAGCTCCAAGAGTTCTGGTCTACAACTTCACCATTAAAATCTGAAGCAAACCCTTTATTTTTAAAGTACAAGTTGGTAGAACATCTTCCATCTTAAGGAATTCAAGTGAATAATCTGATTTAACATCAAGGTAAGGGGTAGAAGACAACCTAAACCTTGAAGAATCCAAGTCTTAGCAAGTGAGGTTTCTGTCCAGCAAGGTAAGCTATGGAAATTTTCATCCATCTCTTGTTCTTGCATTGTTTGTGAAATTTTGTATGTGTAAATGAACTGAGGAGTATGGTGTGAGCTTGGTTAATTTTCAGGAATGATGTGCTTGTTGGGACAGACATGAAGTGGAGTCCGCGTTAAATTTTGATTGTGAGCTCGTTTTGAACATCTTAAATGTAATGTTAGTTGTAACTCACAGAATGTTGATCAGAAGTTGTGAAGTCATATTGCTAGTTCCATATTGTGATTCTTAGGGACTGTTTTGTGTATCATAAAATAAGGGGGGTGGCTGGATATATGCAGAGAAGTTATGGGAACTGGTTAGAGGATAGAACACTGAAAGTGTAGTGTAGTGATACACAACTTAATTGAGTGTTTCATGAGCTTATTTCCTACCATCCCTATGTACAATGTTTTCCAAGCGTTATGAAGCCCGAGGAGTTTCAGAGGACCTTATAAGAAGGCTATATAGTATATGAAAAATTAGAGGAATGGGTGGGAAGAACACGCTTGATGGGATCAATTATAGATTTACTGCCAATTACTGTTTTGGTCTGATCAAGAAACCCATACTTGTTGATCAACTACTAATGCTAGTTTTATTATTCACCCCATTGTAGATAAATAATCTGAAAGAAAGACGGTTAACTCATTGTAATATCCAAAGTTGTGCAGCAAGGTATGTAAGGCTATTTGATTTCCTATTTGTTTGGCATGAATCCAACACTTGTATTACAAAGTAAGCTTTTTAAGTTCCCTTGGTAGTGACTGATCCATAGTGGCAGTATAAGATCACCAATATAGCTAATTATCTCATTCCTACTCCCTAGAGCGTTAAAGTGAGTACTCTAATATGAGTTTATTACTAGATGTACGTGCTTACTCAACCAAGAATTAGCATGCAAGGTTTAAACTTATTTCATCATCAAAGTGCTAACCCTTGGCACGTATTCCTCTAATATAAATAAAAATGATCATAGATTACACATGGTACATATGTTTATATGTTGGATATACAATCTGCCCATATCTTGCCAACTTACTTCAATTGTCTACTCCATTATATCAATCATCTTTTCACATGTTCCTATGTTCCCTTTATTGATTATCACTCCCATTGTGTTAGACTATAATGTTACCTCACAATATCCCTACTTGCTCTATTTTACATTTTATATGTACTTACTTGGAATATGTATTCGTCCCTAAGTTGAATCTGTCCACATGCTTCCTTGGTTCCACATTCATGTATACCTTGTATTTGATTTTAGTTAGTAAGTATGTGGCTATCATATAGAGTTCATATCTCTTGGGTGAATGTTAAATGTCTTCACTTGATATTTTCTTCAATTTGAGATGTCAAAATGCTTATTGAGTCATATAAGCTCCTAAGTATTATGTTGGTGTCACAATTGCTTCCTATGTCATTGTTATTATCTTAATTCTATATTCATATGTCTCCTACTATTATTTGCTGTCACAAAGTTGAATAAAGCTATGACCACCAAAACAACAATCTCAAAAGAGTTGTGAACATCAAAAGAACAATCTCAAAGATTAAAGAGACAAGGTAAAATGAATCTATATAATTATGGGTGGCAGCTCAGGGGTTAAAATACCTAGCATGGGCCGATCCTAATTATAGTACTTAAGGGTGGTAGCTCATGGGTGTTAATACATAGCATGGGCCAATCCCAATCGATATTATTATGGATGGCAGCCCATGGGCTAAAGGCCTAGCATGGGTCGATCCCAATTTGTATATTTATGAGGACTGCATCACAGGGGTTAAAATGCCTATCACGGGTCATCCTCTTCTACCACTGATCAGCTGGTCATTTGTATCATATGCCTTATAAATATTATAACACACAAAAAAGTAAAGAAAAGAACGTGACATACACAATTCCACAAGTATAAGAAAATGTGGTCTCTAATCCATATCTATTTGTATTTGGTTTCACTTGAGCTCTCATTTTACATATGGTTGTATTATGCCTTACATACTCAGTACATTCTTTCGTACTGATGTCCCTTATTGGGGATGCTACATTTCATGTTGCAGGTACAAGTACTCAACTAGTAGATCTCCTCAATAGAAGCACATGATACTCAACGGTTGTTGGTGATATCCAGGTTGATTCGGGACTTTGCCGAGTCTTTACTATGCGTATTTTGATAGTTGTACAGTCATGAATTCTAGTATAGGCTTTGTAGACATTGTGAAGCTATCATTTGTATTTATAATTTTACTTTTCACACGTATCACTTCAACTACTCGACATGTGTTGTATATGCGGCTTCTCATTAGTAAACCTATGTGCATAGTAGTGCACTTTCTCATCATAGATCAAGTTAAAGCATGTATTTATATGGTACTTGTCCACCTTACCTAGGGTTGGGGTGTGACAGGTGTGACTAAGAATCAGGGATTTCGAGGCATTTGGAGTTCTTCATCATGGGTTAGAGGCCTATGCATATACTCTTTTAGCCACGGTTTAAGGCCCTAACATATATTCTTTAAGCCACATGTTGAGGCCCTGAAGTATCTTCTTTTAGCCGGGAGTCGAGGTTGTGGCGTACCTTATTAAGTCATGATTTGAGGCCCTGACACATCTCCATTAGACTTGGAAAGTTTGTGCATCACTTCTATTAGTCAGTTTTGAGTCCTCACTTGGTGACTCTATTGGATTCATGGGGTGCCTTTAGTGTGGTTCGAGTCCGTTGATGGTTGTGGCAGTTCTTTATACTCTTAAACTCTTCTGTGTACTCATCGAACTTATGGGGTCTATTTGGGTTATTTACTTTCATTTGCGCACGAGTGTACCTTCTGGGCTTATGGTATTGTAGTGAGGTTATACTTACCTATTTATTTTATCGTTGTCCTTTCCTAAACTCGTGTGCTTATATTTTATGTTTATGTTTCGTTCTATGACCTCTAGTTGCTTTGCTTTTAAACTTTTCATTATTGTCTTTACTTTCCAAGCTTATGATGCATACTGGGTACCTGTTGTTTTGGTACTCATATTGCACTCTTCACCTATTTTTGTGATGAAGATCCGAGCACCAGCCTCCAATGTTGAGTTCGGGTCGGCTGCGGGGATCTTCGGAGACCGAGAGCCAGCTTATACCATCCCGATTTAGCCTATATGAGACAATTCTTTGTATACAAGACAAGTCTGTATTTTTGGTCCACTTTTGGGGACTTCTACTCTTCTTAGTAGCTCGGTGCTTGTGTCCATCAGTTGTGGAATTGAATCTATTAAACTCCATTTTAACTCGAGGTCAAACAGTGTATAATATATTGGTGATTCTTCTGCTAATTTAAAGGTAAATTAGGACACATCTTTTGCTAAAATGATGCTCAGTTAACTCTAAATTAATTCTAGGTAAGAGTTTTATCTATCTTAAAGGATTAATGTTTAAACTTTTAAAACGTGCTAACTTTACATATGAAAACCTCCAAAAAAGTGAGATAATAATTTTCATAACTTTAAAAACATTAAACTCATTAAGACTTGATTTTAAAATAGGAAAAATAATCTAATGGACCCTTGTACTTGTATGTGTTTGTATTGTGGATCTTTTTATTTAATCATTTACATACTAAACCCTTAAACTCAATCAAAAAGTTATTTTTAAACCCCTCCTACGATGTGTGTATCTCACCCTTCCTTAAATAGATGACATGTCAAATCCATGTCACACAAATTAATACCACATCATAATTATCTTTATTAACTATTTTTAAAAATTATTATTCAAAATACTAAATAAAAGGTAAGCTAATTCTTTCAAATAAAACTCATCAATTCTCTCACCTTCCACC
Source organism: Solanum chiquidenum (assembly GCA_029582725.1). Lineage (NCBI taxonomy): Eukaryota > Viridiplantae > Streptophyta > Magnoliopsida > Solanales > Solanaceae > Solanum > Solanum chiquidenum. Next base: position 1,471 of record JAJOOS010020373.1, on the reverse strand, counting down.
ACCTTCCATCTAGCTTCCCTCCACCTCCCCAACTCACAACAACGCAGCACCATCCTCACAACCACCATTACCATCACCTCCATCCTCTTTTTTTATTTTTCTTCCATTTAAACTTATCTTTGTACAAAATAAAAGGGTCATCGAGAATGAAAGTTTTTAAAAAAATCTTGAATCTTGAAAATATACAACAACAACATAATGACCAAGAAACCCAAAGAATTAATTGTAATAGTAGCTTGAATAACTACCAATAGACAGAGGAGAGAACGAATTAGATAAATTGGAGATTGATTAAAATGTAAAGTTTAATGTTGATTTGTGGGGAAAAAAGCGGTGACTGAGAAGAAATCTGAAATGGGTCGTTGGAAATTTTAGTGTGTCAACGTCAGAAGCACACACAAGAAGAGCGGGATAGAATGTTGAAGATGATGGTAAGGTATGACGAAGGAAAAAGGAGATTGGGCATGGATGGGTGAGGAGGTGACTGGAAAAGAGGATGATGACTGAAAAAAAGTGTGTGTGTGTGTGGGGGGGGGGGGGAGAATAACACTCTTTTTTATTTTCTTTTTCTTTTTTAAAATCAATTATTTATAATTTTAATATTTTTTTTAATTTAATATGATCTTCACTTGCCTTGTAACGCGTGTAGTCACGCTTTTGTGCCAACTTAGTCATTTTAATGTCACATAAGCCTGATAAATGGTCAGAGGGATTTGATATATTATGTTTTACTGAGTATAAATGTTCATTCGGTAAAAAGTTAAGTAGCCTTTCATCATACAAACTCATATAAGTATATGAGTCCATTAGTCCATTTTGCCTTTAAAATATGACATAAACATAAATATAAATGGAAAAACATGTTATAAATATTTTAAGAGAAGTAACATATAATAAAATGACTTAATCTTCAAACTTCACTAAATATATAATATAAAAAATACTTATAATATTAATTAATGAAAGCAAAAATTTAGATCCTTGATTATAAGAAACTAGGTAATTTGTCCGCGCTTCGTGCGGTCATAAATAATAATTGCATTGAACTTGAAAATAACCCTTTACTAATATCTATATATTAAAAATGATGGAAAAAATAGGTTCTTAAAAAAATATTAGCAATATTCCAACATGAATTTGATTATTTGTGATTATAGCATAACTCAAGAACCTCTAATGAATGAATTATTCAGGAAATAATAAATCATTGGTTCTTTAATTAACATTAAAAGGAAAATAACAATATATATACGAAGGCATTTCGTAAGAAAAAGAACACATTTAAGTTGCATAGATTATACAATTGTGATATATGTCTCAGGGAAAAATTCAAAAACTTGTTAACAGATTCAAAATAGAAATTACGCTCGAATATGAAAGCAATTATAACTTTTGAACTTGCATAATGAATTTCTTCAATTGATAAGTGAGAAACTTCATATCTATGTAAAAATAGATAATATGTAAGCTT
>JAJOOS010020372.1:0-15753 GCA_029582725.1 Solanum chiquidenum | reverse complement strand
TGATGTAGGTTCAGGTTCTCAGCATCCAGATCACGCCTAGATCGATTCCCGATCTTCAGTTCAACAACATCAGTGGTGAGTCCTCATTCTTCGAGGACCAGTGACATGTTTATCTTTATCGCTTTCAGTCTTTTAGTTTCAGTTTTAAAGATCTAGTTGGGGTATGCCCCAACATTTCTAGTCAGTTTAGAGGCTTATTTCAGACATAGTTAGACTTAGCTTAGAATTGAGTTAATATCTTCTTTGTATTAAACTCATCAGTTTTCATATATCTCAGTTATAGTATATGGGTATTCCCCATCATTTCAGATTTATTTATGATTTAGCTTCCGCATCAGTTTATTATATTTAGTATGCTCATGATCATTCCAGCAGGGTTAGCTTGGGATCACTTGTGATCCTAGGTCCCGTGTTCATGTCTCGGGGGTAGTCTCGGGGCGTGACAAAAATTGTGAACTCTGAGGATCTCCTAATTAAAGATAAGGAAGAAGATGACAATGATCAGATTGTGATGAAGATTTGTAAAGAAGTTGGGATATCACCTCATATGCTGACCAAGGGTATGAAAGGCAAGGTCAAGAAAGATATTGGGCCTAAACCAACAAGATTGCAAGCAAATAGGGTGGGGAAAATCAGTTTTAAATGATACAAAAAGATTTATTCTGTGAATACTCAAAATGTTTTTCATAGAGTTTAGATATTACACAGACATCACAAATTCTTTCTTATTGCTTTGATGGAGCCATTTCAGGACACAAGTCAAATACAAAGATTTAAAAGAAGATTAGGGATGCAATATGTTAATTACAATGCTAATGGTCAAATTTGGGTTTTTGTTAAGTCTGGTATTCAAGTAGGGGTTATATCTAATTCTAAACAACAACTAACTTTACACTTGACTTTAGAGGATGGGAATTAGATTTTGATAACTTTGGTGTATGCTAAGTGTTTAGTTGATGAGAGACTGAGTTTATGGGATGAGCTATATTCTATTGCTTACAATTATTCATCTCCCTGGATGGTAGTAGGAGACTTTAATGTTATTCTAGGAGATGAAGAGAAAATTGGGGGTCTTCCTGTATATCCCCAAGAATATGAAGACTTTGCTTGTTGTATAAATTCTTGTGAACTTTTTTATATCAATTTCACTGGTAGTCCTTTTACCTGGTGGGATGGAAAGGCAGATGCAGATTGTATTTTCAAGAGGCTAGACAGAGTGGTGGTTAATTAGGCTATGTTGGATTTTATGGGGAATATGGAGATGCAACATTTGGGTAGGACCGATTCTGATCATGCTCCGTTGCTATTTTCTGGTGGACACAATCAACAAAATTTTGTTAAACCCTTTAGGTTCTTGAAATTTTGGACTAAAAGGAGTGATTTTCTGGAGGTGGTGAAAGAAAATTGGGTGACAGATATTCCAGGGGATATATTTGTGCAATGAAAGCAGATGCAAAAGAGGACTAAGTTAGCTCCCTCTAAATGGAGTAAGGAAAAGTTTGGGGATATATTCAAACAGTTGCAGATCAGGGAATAGATTGTTTATTTGAAGAATATCCTACTTCTGCTAACAAGACCATTCTTCAACATGCTCAGACAGAATATAAACTCTATCTTCATTATGAAGAACAATTTTGGAAACAAAAGGCAAGCATCCAATGATTTTTTGAAGGGGACAAAAATACAAAATTCTTTCATTGTCTGGTGAATGGTAAAAGGAAGAGAGTGTCCTTGAAAAGAATTATGAAAGTTGATGGTAATTGGGCTGAGGGTGATGAAGAGGTAGCTGTTGAGGCTTTGAATTTTTTTCAAGCTCAATTCACTGGAGCTGATCAAGGTGATGAATTTCTTTTTGTACAACATATCCAACCTCAGGTATCTTATTGTGATAATTCTGCTATTAGAATTTTTGCCTAATGAAGAAGAGGTTAAAAGGGTGGTTTTTGAGTTGAATGGTGAAAGTTCTTGTGGACCAGATGGTTTTACTGGTCATTTCTATCAAACTTGTTGGGAAATTGTAAGTGTTGATATTGTGAAGATTGTGCATGCCTTTTTTGAGGGTCATACTTTGCCAAAATCAATTACTCATACTAATTTGGTCTTATTGCCTAAAAAGGATTGTACTCAGACCTTTTCAGACCTAAGAGCAATTTTGTCTAAGTAATTTCATTAACAAAATTATCTCGAGAATCGTGCATAATAGGTTGGAGGGACTACTTCCTCAATTAATTTCTCAGAATCAGTCAGAATTTGTAAAGGAAAGAAATATTACGAAGAATGTCCTGCTTGCACAAGAGATTATTACTGATATTAGGAAGAGAGGGAAGCCTGCTAATATTGTTATCAAGCTAGATATGGCTAAGGCGTATGACAGGGTTAATTGGACTTTTTTGGTAAAGGTGTTGTCTCAAATGGGTTTTGATGATAGGGTTATTGATATGATCTGGAGAATTGTGGCTAACAATTGGTATTCCATTCTTATCAATTGACAAGCTTATGGTTTCTTTCATTCTACCAAGGAGGTGAAGCAAGGAAATCCTTTGTCTCCACTTTATTTATCTTGACTGTTGAAGTCTTATCTAAAGCTTTAAATCATTTGTTTGTTCATAATGATTTTAAGAGTTTTGGTATGCCTAAATGGAGTGAAAATTTAAATCACATTACCTATGCTGATGATACTATCATATTTGCTACAGCAGAAAGAAAAACTTTATCTCTAATCATGACAGTTTTGAAGGATTATGAAGAACAGTCTGGACAAAATATCAACAAGGAGAAGAGCCTATTCTATATGTTCAACAAAGCCCCTCACAGAGTTGTTCAAGAGGTAGTGGATATCACTGGTTTTGTGAAAGGAAATTTTCCTTTGATTTACCTAGGATGTCCTATTGGTCATGCTAAGAGGAAGAAATTTCATTTTACTGGGCTAATAAAGATGATACAAGATAAACTTCAGTTGTGGAAATGTAAGCTCTTATCTTTTGGGGGGAAAGTTGTCCTCATTAATCATGTGTTACAAAGTATGCCCATATACTTGCTTTCAGCTATTACTCCTCCTAAATGCATCATTTATGATATTCATAGAATTTTTGCAAAATTTCTATGGAATTTTAAAGAGAAAGGTAGGGCAAAACACTGAATTTCCTGGGAAGATATATGTTTACCAAAAATGGAGGGAGGTCTTGAATTTAGATCTCTATTTGATGTGTCTAAAGCATTATTTGCAAAGTTATGGTGAAATTTTAGGACTACAAATTCTTTATGGTCCAATTTCATGCGGAACAAATATTGCAAGAGGCACATACCACAAATTGTTGAATGGAGAGGTGGATCTCAGGTTTGGAAGATGATGTTACTTACTAGAGACCAGATGGATCAAGAAATATGGTGGGAACCTAGATGCAGTCATTCTAGTACTTGGTTTGACAATTGGACTAAATTAGACGCCCTTCATTATATTTTACCAATCAATCATGAGCATGTTGGTGTTGTAAAAGATGTTAATCAGTTGATGGTGAATGTGAGGTGGAATGAGAATCTCATGTCAGACACATTTACTAAGGAGGTTTGTGACCAAGTGCATTTAGTCTTGGGTAATTTCCAGGTTTCAGATGACAGAGATAAACCTTGGTGGATGTCGGATAGTAAAGGGAGGTTTACAGTTGGAAGTGCCTGGAACATCATCAGACAAAGGAAGAATGAGCAGAAGGATATCATGAATATTTGGGAGAAAGGGATCCCTTTCAAAGTTTCTTTCCTTTTATGGAGAATTTGGTTTCAGAGAATACCTATTGGGGAAGTTTTGGTTAGGAGCAGAATTGCAGACTCTGTTGAATGTCGTTGTCGTTGCTCTGATAATGTACAAGAAACATTTGATCATTTATTTGTTTCATGTGCTGATTCTAATTGCCTATGGAATATGTTTGCAAGAGCATTAGGGATTCAGAGTCCATTTATGCATTTGAAACAAACAGTGAATAAATGGTGGGATTTTGATTGTGTTGCTAAGCTTAAACCATTATACAAAGCACTACCAGTGTTTATTATTTGGCATATTTAGTTATCTACTTGTAGATATCCTTGGTTGTCTGATATCCCTAACAATTGGCCATGGATTGTTAAGTTTTTTTAGGCTTATACACCATTGGTTATTAGTAAAGCGATGAGATGGAATTGTCCAAATGTAGGGGTTTTCAAGTGTAACTCTGATGGTTCTAGTAGAGGCAATTTGGGTCTAAGTTCTGGTGCTTTTTGTGTCAAAAATTCTAATGGAGATTTACTATTTGCTAAAACCATAAGTTTTGAGATTCGTTCTGCTCTGGAGGCAGAAGTTAAGGCATTTAGAGAAGGATTATTGTACTCATCCATCATAATTTTCTTCCATTAATTATGGAGACAGATTCCCTCATCATCAAGAAGATTCTAGATGGAATCTCGGAAGTTCGATGGGTAGTTTCTGTAGACATAAGGTGGATTAGAGATTTTATGAAGGACAAGGTGGTAAAAATCAAGCACACCTACAGAGAAGGGAACACACTGGCTGATTTTTTAACTAACCATATTTTTCAGTTTTGCAGGTACAAAATTAATTCAATTTAATTCCACACAGGAGCTACCATCACAAGCAAGAACTATATTACAATTTGACAAACAAACTTGCCGCAATTGAGGGTAAGAAAGTGTCAAAATGTCAGGTTCAACATTCCAATCACTGATTATAAGCACAAAAAAGGAGCAGTCACAATACTTCATAAAAAAAAAGGGAGCAGTGACAATTGAACAACATGTCGTAGCAAAAAGAGGAACAACAAGGAACAGAAAATCACAAGAATTATTAGATTGAAAATGGGGATCTTAAGGGTTGTAGTTTGATTCATTTTAACTACTTCCAAGAGCTACCAACACAAGAAAAAAAAAATCTCAACATGGACAAAGCAAGCATACCAAATATTCGGTCGAAGAAGGGACAACATAACAATTTCAACAATTTCAATCATTAGGGTACAAAGGCAAATGAATTGATAATGTAGAGCTGAAACTAAGCCAACACGGTAACAACTCGATTGACGAAAGCTTTTACCAAATCTTACCCCAATGAGAAGGAATGCAGGGCGTTATGCACAAATTCATGTATTGAGGCAGTGGTATTAATTTCGGTGGAATTCAACTTGTACAATACAAGAAAATGAGTTAATGTTCATCATTCTAGCAGGATCTTGGTCAGTGAGTTGAAGCGGAAGCCTTATCTTTGGAATTGCAGCGAATGTACACTCGGAGTTGAAGAAGTCTTCATTGAGAACGAATCCATGGCATTTGTGAGATTTGTTGAGTGCCCAAGTGGATATCCCTCAAGCTCCTCGTCGTTTCTCAGCTGCTAGGAAGAAAAAGGCCACCAGAGCTTCATCAAGGATCAACTATGGTGGAAATGAGAAGTTGCTGAAGTTTGTCTAGCTGATTTAGACATTTTTTATCGGATTTGTGTCTTTGGTTGTTTTTTTTTAATTTTGTTTGGTCTTGTAGACTTGGACTTGGATCCTTTTTGGGTCCAAGCAAGATTTCATTTTTAATAAATGGGCCATGCCCAATGTTTTTAATAAAAAATAAAACTAAAAAATCACTCAAAACAACCAAACCAATCCAACACACATAAATCTAAGTTCTACGCCACCTAGAATCATTCTAAGGATTATATACCGACAATCAAAGCTAAGGATCAACCTAAACAAGGCTTATCGACTAAAAACTAACTCAAATAACTCATAAATGGCCAAAATTATAACCTAAGGATCATGGTTTAGTATGATCCTAAATCCTTCCTAACGACCAATACTACTCATTATATATATAATCTAACTAAGCCAAGTCTAAAAAGAAGAAATCATAATCTACCTCACGGCCAAAATCACACTTGAACCTCTAAATCGGAGCATTTCTCTTTCAAAGAGCTTACGAATGGTGACATGTTATCAAATAAGTAACGAGAATGTTAAAACGAGCAAAACGATATCCATATTGCAATAAAAGAATTCGGACCCAAAACTTAGATCAGAATAGAATCGTGGCACCCGTGCGCGAAAATCCATATGATAGTTGATTGATATAGCTATATATTACCTCTAATCCAACTTAGTCTATGACATTCAATTGATTTTAGCCATTATAAATACTCAAAATTCATACTAGCATGCACACTCCTAAGAGTCTCCTTCTACTAGTGATAAAACTTTGCTTTAAGATTTGCGATTGTTTATTACTTGAAGTAATTGAGAAAACATATTTAAATTGTAAACTTTAATGGGGCATTGACTAATTTTTTTCATTTTAGAAAAGTTGATTTTACACGAATTTCATAGTGTTAGGAGCTAATTACATTATATTTCTATTCTTTATCAAATTATAAAAATTCCTTAAATTTGGTGGAATGCGGATACATCCCAAAACATCTTGATACATTGCGTTCTGATTTCGGATACATCCCTCAACGTCATGATACATCGTGTCTCAATTTCAGATACATCACTCGACGTCCCAATACATCGCGTAAAGTGATGTATCCGATCGATACATATTGTAAAGTAACCGATTGATACTTCGCGTAAAGTAACGTCCCGATACATCGCTTAAAGTGATGTATCCGACCAATACATCGCGTAAAGTGATGTATTCGACTGATACATCGAGTAAAGTAGGAATATTTGTAATTTTTTCAAATGATAGGAAATCTTAGAAAATATATATAATAAAATAAGTTGTATATTCAGGTAATTTTTCCTATCGAAAATGGTTATACTTACTTCCTTAAGAATGACTACAACCACCAGGGTGTATATATATATACTCACTCCATTTTATATTGAACACTTCTAAAAAGAATTAATTACAAAGGTAATATAGAAAGCATTTAAGTGGTGATTTCTTGATTTAGTAAGGTCAACAATAATATGGAATAACTATTTAGTAAAATGATAAACTAATATAGGACGGAGCGAGTATATATATATTCCATTGAATGTCTCTCTTATGTATGTGACGTCTTTGCACAAGTCGGTTAATAGGCAATGGATCTAGATGGTTTCTTATAACTTTATTTGCATCATCATATAAAATGATTTCATTTCACACTTGTATTCTTTTTATACTGAATTTGATAATGTCGGTGAATATATAATAAATAAGATTAAATAAATAAATATTTAAGTTGAGACATGAATATTTTGTTTATTTTAAGGAAATTTAAGTTTACTGTGCGATAATAATTTATTCTGATTCAGCAGTATAACTTTTGATTAGCTTCCCTTTAGAATATGTAAGTCTAACAACGTCATATAACTCAAACAACTCTGAATTAGTTGAAGAATAAAAAATTGTACTAAAAGAACACCTTCCTTTAACATAGATAAAATTACAATCTTTTATATAGTCAATAAGTTGAAGACTTAAAATAATTTTTTCTTATTTTAATTCTCTTTTTCACTACATTAACCTCAATTATGAACCTAACATAATATTTCTTATCTACTTCACATCTCACAACATACTAGCTACTTTTCTTCTACTCAACACAAAAAAAAAACATCTTGTATATTGGTGTAGTATATTTTCTCCATCTAGTGAATTAATGAATAGTGAGATGTCAAGTGAGGTACAATAAGTGATAGTGGTGACACTTACAATATTCAAGTTTGAATAGGGTAATTAATGATAGATCATGACAGGAATTACACTACCACTCTTTTGTCAATTTACAGCCACTAACATGACAATATATAATATATTTTAATATTATAGATTTATTACTAAAATACATATAAACTCCGACCGACAGCAACATCTTTGACTAATATCATTCAACTTAATATTAGTAAATTGAATATCCATAGATATATAATTTGATTAGTTTAATCGAAGGTGAGTCGTGGAAGTCCTGTTGTTTGAATTTTTTTAAAATATCTTTCAATATGTGTTAGATATTTTAAAATTATTTATTTTAGGAGGAACTTATACAAATGCAGTAACCAAAACATCAATCAAATTTAATTGAGTAATTTTATAAGAAAATAACCGTTTAAAATATCTATTCCAATATATAAATATTTGGACTATTTTCGACACGTGAGTCGACTTTCTATTTGGTGAGTGTAAGTAGAATGTAAGTGTTTTCCCATCGAATTTAATATGATGGGAATTTCATTTTAAAAGAAAATTATAATCCACCACGAAACAAATAAAAGGCGTGTTTCACATTAGTCGAATTATTTTGCAAACATCACAACACAAAAACAACGTCTCTATTTATTTCTTGATTATTAAAAATTAAATTAATTAATTATTAAACTAAATCAAACTAATATAAAGTCGATTTCGTTGGTACCGATTTTAGTTGGCTCTTTCAGTTTTTCAATTTTTTTACAATTATACAAAATTGAAAAAGAGATCAAATATATTTTCACTTACATGTGTATATGATAATACCTAAAAATATTAAATGAATAGAAATATTCAAAAAGCTTGTAATTCTCGTGAGAACAAATATTTTCATTGTAATATCAATATTGTAATATCAATTTTCAATATGTTAAATTTATAAAATTAAAGACTACAATCAAATTGAATACAAAACAAAATATTTACAAAGTAGATTATTAATTTCCAATTCAAAAAACTATAACATGAATAATTGTAACTTCCGTAAAACAATTAAGAGTGGTCGAATTTATTTATTTTCAACGTTGAACCAACCAAATCAAACCATATGCCATTTTTTATTTGACTCGGTCCGTTGATTATATTTGGCATGACAGTTTGGCTTGTACACAACTAGTTATACCATAGCTAATTTTTATTATTTAAAAAAAAAAAAAAAAAAAAACCTACTCTCCTAATTTAGAGCATGCCACTTCTTATTTTGGATAGCTTAAGATCAGTTATATGAGCTTAGTTATAATGTTATTTGAATGAAATTATTATTTGGAACAAATCTATATTATATTAAAAGTAGGAAGGTCCTTAAAAATGTTGATTGAACTTTTTATCTTTCACTAGAAAAAATTGTAATAGACAAATTGTCATTTATAATTTTTCTCAAATTATAATTCCTTTCGTCCCATTTTATGTGGCAGAACCCTTTTCTTTTTAGTATGTTCCAAAAAATGTCACCTTGCTATAATTAGAAATAATTTAATCTTAAAATTCTCCTTTTACCTTTAGTAAAATGATTTACAGTCATACAAATATTTAAGAATTATTATAGATCACAAATTTTAAAAATCTTCATTTTTCTTAAATATTGTGTCACTTCAAACAATGCCAAAAGAAATAAGATAGAGAAAGTGTTTAATTATTTAGTAAAATATAATTTCACATGACAAAAAGAGAAAATATTCAAACCCTCAAAATGGTCTATCAAGTTGCCTGGAAATTCGCCAAAATTTTGGCAAAGAGTAATTAATGTGAGCAGTGCAGCATTTGAAAAATGTACAAGAATTTGGCAAGAAGCCAGTATTCCCTCCGTCCATTTTTAATTGTTATTTTCTTTTATAGTAAAACTATAAGGCCAAAAAAAAGACCCGTAATCCTTACAATTTGAATTTCTCTTAACCTAGATATTTTTCGCCGGACTGGCCAATTTGGACGCCGGCCAGCGTTTGATGAGTGAAGGCTCGCCTTGTCCACTCAACTCAGATACTTATTTCCCCATATTACACCACCACAAAGCTCCACAACCAATAACTTTGCCTAGCCCTAATTCAAAATTGCCTAACCCTAATGCGGAAGCTGGTAAGGAGGGATTACCAGCCACACGACAATATGCTGATATTGTTAATACATATAATGAATTAACAATCCTTAACCCAACGGTGGAACCTATTCCTATGAAACAACTTAGCTACAAAGATGGAATCCCACGAGTGATTTGGACGGAAGAGGAAGTGAACAGAATGAACACATTGGAAAATTTGCAATATGCAGTGGTTGGTAAGTTTTCCTATGGATGGCCAAATATTGAGAATTGCGGCTACAAATCCCAAAACAATGCGACGTAAAAGGGGAATGCAAAATTGGATTACTACGACGTAGACACATACTGATGTGTTTCAGTAGACAAGATGACTTTATCAATATGATGTCTAAATCAAGTTACTACATACTATCGAAGGATGGATATTCATATATGATGAGACCACTTATTTATGATGCAAAATTCAATGTTGAGGAAGAAACTACACAGGCTATGGCATGGATCTCCTTTCCGGATTTAAAGCCGACCTTCTTTGTTAAGGAATCCATATTCTCAATGGCATCAACGGTAGGTAAACCATTACAGCTAGATATGGCCACTATTAACAAGACGCGACCAAGTTGTGCTTGGGTCAAGGTACCAGTTGATTTAATGGCAGATCTCCCTAAATTCATTGAGCTGGAGGTAGTGAATGAAGTTACTAAGACATCGAGGGTGGAGAAAGTACACATACAATATGATCTTTTGCCAAAGTATTGTAAGCATTTCCGATTACATAGACATGTGAGAATGACTGTAGAGTATTGCATCCAGAACTCAGGAAGTCAAAATTTGAGAGTGAGAACAATAAAGATACCGCAAGTGACATACATGAGGGGCAGCCTGAAGTTCCGTTGATTAGGATAGGAAGATACTTCAAGAAATGGCTTCCCATGAATAAAACTACAACAAAACAAAGACATGATGATCAAAAAAATGGGAGGAAGTTGTTAGTACATGCAATTCTTTTAGAGTATTAAATGATGAGGGCACATGCAAGAAAGGGTTGCAGTTTAGTGAAGTAAATACAAGCAATACAATAGGCCTGAAAATAGATAATGGTGAAGATGATGAGGTTACAACAAAAGAAAAGGCAACACAAATGGAAGAGAAAGATCAACAACATAGGTCCACCAAAAATTGGGCCAGTAAGACCTTTGCTCAAAGTAATCATATTATAGAAAATCACCAGAAGAACATAATAGATAAAAGGTAAGGACATTCAGAAACATACAGGGGAGGGGAATACAATACAATAGATGGAATCATCAAAACTGAATGCAACTAATATTGGACTGGATATAGTCCTCAGGAATGAGAATCTGTATCTAGTAGCAGTTGAAAAAGATGAAGGAAGGCTAAAGAAAAAAGAAAGAGATCTGATGTAAGCACAACAGTCAGGACCTGCACTGAGCTCAAACAGATATGTCAATACAGAGTTACCTAAAGATATTCTTGATGAACTAGCTATTTTCCAAGAGCCACTACAAATAGTTGGGAGTGAGCAAATATTGGCAATTGAAAGTAATTCCACAAGAGATGTGACAGTTTTAGAGGGAGTGGGAGAAGTGACAAGGAAGAGAGATCTGGATATTGGGCAATTAGTCATACCTGCAAAAAATCGAGTCCTATTAGTACATTACACAATATGGTTTCCCATCAGATTACAGAAGGAGATTGCCAATCCATATCAAAAAATTATAGGGCTGAAGATATTGAAGATTCAGAATAAGAAAATAACACCTTCAATGAAGATCAAATAATGAAGACTGCTGGGATAAATGCTAAATCAAGTTCTAAAGGAATCAAAGGTAAAATTCATGTGGAAAGTAGACCTGTTAGGATAAATTCTAAGAGGGGTGTGAAAACAGTTTCTAAATGAAGATGAAGACTCTATTTTGGAATGTGAGATCTGTAAGAACTCAAAATTCATTCCAGAGGATTCAAATGCTAAACAGACATCATACTTTTGCTTTCATTGAATTAATGGAGCTTTTTCAAGAAGGAAATCAAATTCACAAGTATAAAAGAAGGTTGGGTATGTCCTATGCAACTCACAATCAGAATGGGAAGATATGGGTATTTGTTCAAGAGTATATTCATGTTGGGGTGATTTCAGACACAGATCAACAATTGACATTGCAACTTCATTTTCAAGATACTGGAGATATTATTTTGGTTACAGTGGTTTATGCAAAATGTGATGCATTGGAAAGAATCAACTTGTGGGATGATGTATATAACATCAATGTCAATTACAATATGCCTTGGTTAGTGGGGGGGACTTTAATGTCATTATGAGTGATGAGGAGAAAATAGGGGGCCTCCCAGTATACCCCCAGAGTATGAAGATTTTGCCTTCTGCATGAATTCCTATGAATTACTGGACATCAATTTCAAGGGTAGCCCTTTTACATGGTGGAATGGCAGAATTGACGGGGAATGCATTTTTAAGAGATTGGATAGAATTATGGTGAATCAATCTTTTATCAATTTCTCAGGTAACATTGAAATGGAGCAGTTGGCAAGGACTGGCTCTGACCATGCTCTTATTCTTCTAACTTGTGGTGGTCAAAGTTCATATGTGAGGAAGCTATTCAGATTCCTGAAGTTTTGGGTGGAAAAAGAAGGTTTTCTGGAAATTGTTACTGATAGTTGGAAATCAATGGATTCTACAAATGTGTTTATTAGCTTGAAACAAAAGATGAAAAACACCAAAACGACTCTATCCAGGTGGAGTAGAGAGAGTTTTGATGACATTTTCAAGCAACTAATTATCAGAGAAGAGATTGTGAGATTGAAAGAAACTCTATTTGAAGAAAATTCTACAGCTTCTAACAGGATGATTTTGCAGCAGTCTCAGGCTGAGCTACAGAAATATATTCACTATGAAGAAGAATATTGGAGACAAAAAGCAGGTTTTCAGTGGTATATTAAAGGAGAAAAAATACTAGATTCTTTCACTGTGTAGTGAATGGGAGGAGAAAGAGACTTTCGGTGATTAGAATGCTTCAGGAAGATGGGCAATGATCATGTGGCCGAGGAGGCAATCAATTTTTTTAAGGGTCAATTTGCTGTAGAGGATAGTTCAGAGGAGCTGACTTTGTTAAGACATGTACCACAGTTAATTTCTGAAGGGAATAATGAGCTTATCAAAGTCTATCCTACCAAGAAAGAGGTAAAAAAGGTAGTATTCAAACTAAATGGTAACAGTGCTAGTGGTCCTGATGGATTCACTGGCCTTTTCTTTCAAACTTGTTGGGAGATTGTTGGTGATGATGTTTTTAATGTGGTGGCTGCCTTTTTTAATGGTTTTACCTTACCAAAGTCCATTACTGATACAAACTTGATGCTTATTCCAAAGAAGGATTTTGTTCAATCATTTACTGATATGAGGCTAATTAGTTTGAGTAATTTTCTTAATAAGGTGATATCTAGGATTGTACATGATATATTGGAAAGTGTGCTTCCTTCCATTATCTCTAAAAATCAATCAAGCTTTCTGAAGGGCAAAAATATATCTGAAAATGTCTTATTAGCTCAAGAGATTATTTCTTATATAAGAATAAGGGGTAAGCCTGCAAATGTGGTGATCAAGTTAGAGATGACAAAAGCTTATGACAGGGTAAATTGGCAATTCTTAATTAAGGTGCTGGAAAAAATGGGATTTGATAGTAATATGGTGGATATGGTGAGCTTGATTGCAAATAATTGGTATTCTGTCATCATCAATGGCAAAGCTCATGGTTTCTTTCATTCATCTAGGGGTGTCAAGTAGGGGGATCCTCTTTCACCTGCTCTATTTATTTTAGCAGCTAAGGTGTTAGCTAGAACCTTGAATGATTTATTTAACAACAAAGATTTTAAGGGTTATGAATGCCTACGTGGAGTGATAACATTAATCATTTAGCTTATGCAGATGATACTATCATATTTGTGTCAGCTGATAGGGTATCTCTAAAGTTGGTCATGATACATTAGAAGATTATGAAGCTCAATCTGGTCAACTAATCAACAAAGGGAAAAATGCCTTTTATATGTTTAATAAGGCAAATGTTGCTCATGTAGATGTGGTAGAAGAGGTCACAAGTTTCAGTAGAGGATCTTTTCCACTCAATTATTTGGGTTTTCCTATAGGTCATGAAAAGAAGCAGAAGATTCATTTCAAAGAATTAATCAAGAAAGTGCGAAACAAACTACAAGTGTGGAAGGGAAAATTATTATTATTTGGAGGTAAACTGGTTTTGATTCAATCTGTCCTTAATAGTATCCCTATTTATCTCCTATCTGTTATGAATCCTCCCAGGCATGTACTCCATGATTTACATTGAATCTTTGCTAGATTTCTATGGAATTTTAAAGAAAATGGAAGAAGAAATAAACACTGGGTTTCTTGGTCGGATATATGTTTACCTAAGGAGGAAAGTGGACTAGGTATTAGATCTCTTTTTGATGTCTCTAAAGCTTTATTTGCTAAATTATGGTGGAACTTTAGGACCCAAAAATCTATGTGGTCTGATATTTTATGGAACAAATACTGTAAAAGAATTGGGTCCTCAGATTGTAGAATGGAAAGGAGGATCACAAGTTTGGAAGCTTATGCTAGAAGCAAGCAGATATGGTGGGAACCTAAAATTGGTCATTCCAATCTATGGTGGGATAATTGGACCCAGTTGAGGGCTTTACATTATTATCTACCTTTGTATCATGAGGGTGAGCACCCTCTTGATGAATTGAATCAAGTATACAGTCAAGGAGATTCGAACTGGAGTTAATGATTAATATGTTTAATGAAGAGGTGTGTTCTCATATTGCTAATCATGTTACATTCACTCCAGATTCTGAAGAGTAGGACAAACCTTGGTGGATGTTAAGTAGATCAGAAAATTTTTCTATCAAATCTGCCTGGAATTATGTGAGATTAAACAAAGATCACAATGAGCTTTTCAAAAATATTTGGGTAAAAGGGATGCCATATAGGATCTCGTTCTTCATTTGAAGGTTGTGGAAGAAAAGGATTCCAATTGGAGAAGTTATGGTAAAAAATAGAATGATGGACAATGTACTATGTGTTTGCTGTGGGCTAGGGTGTCGAGAAACTATAGAACATTTATTCATTTATTGTGAATCCTCTAATAGACTATGGTCTGAGTTTGCAGCTGTTGCAGGGATTGATGGTCCTTTTCTTCATCTAAAAGACATTGTCTGAAAATGGTGGAAGGCAGAAGTATCACCTAAGCTTAAGCTCATTTATAAAGCAGATCCTTTGTTCATCTTATGGCAAATTTGAAAAAGAAGGAACAAGATCAAGCATGGTGGGAAGATGTCTACAAATTCTATGATTATGGAGGTGGGAAGATTAATACATCTTATGGCAAAGAATCTATATCCATGGATGAGGGATATTCCAAGCTCCTGGCCTAGGTTGGTTAAATTTATGGACAACTATACTCCAGTTATAGGATGTAAAGTGGTGCGGCGGACGTGCTCCGACAACCTCGCCCAAGCCTCCCTCCCTTCATTCAATGCTTGACAGCTTTCTTCATGCGGCGTGACACGTCTATCTTTGACACTCATCAATCAGCTAAAAGACGACGGTTGCGAAGCAAGGGGTGAGGTAGCGCTTGCCATGGGAAGAGAGCTCTCACCTTGACGGGAGGATTGGCAGGACGAAGATTCGGAACGGGTGCAGCTATCGAGATTTGGATCGAAGAATTTATGGAGGAAATCGGGTTTTAAATTCCCAGAAACCGCACGATTATATAGCCAAAGGAAATAGGCCGCGCCTAAAATCATCCCAAGCGCTGCTAATGTATTAAGCCTATGGTTGATTATGAATGTAACTCAGATGGTGCCTCTAAAGGCAATCCGGGCCCTAGCTCTATATTGTATAAGAGATGTAGAAGGTAATTTTGTGTATGATGAAGTCAAGAGGATGGAGGATAATAATAACCTCAAGGCAGAGATCATGGCTA